>JBCJKH010036581.1:0-28482 GCA_039877255.1 Loriculus beryllinus | reverse complement strand
TCCCCAGCATCCCTATAGGCCCCCTTCAGATACTGGAAGGCTGCTATGAGGTCTCCACGCAGCCTTCTCTTCTCCAGAAGAATTATCCCTTATCCCTTCCCACTCTGGAAGGCATGTCCCTCTTGCTCAGGATTTTACCTATGCAAGCCTTCCTCTGGCAAGGCCCTTCTGAAAATCAGTCCCTTTGACAACAACAGGATTCTGTTTTTTTCTCTTTTATCTGAGCCTCCTCTTCACTGTCAGTGGGTTTAGTTGAATAGAGCAAAATAGCTAAATGGTGAAATATTACAAATATCTCATTATCTCCTAAAGCCCTTCTCTTCTCCTCCCACACTTCGTTCTATCACACTTCTGCCAGGCTTATAGCTCAGCCATGCAACCATCCTTGTGTTCATTTTGACTTTTTAAGACTATACTATCACATTTGATATTGAACAAGTGGGATCTTGGGCTATGAACTGCTTGGGTCAACTGACTGTCTCCTATGCTAGCCTGTCTTGCTAGCCCATGGAAATCCACAGCGATGCATAAGGTGATGGTAACTGCAGAGGTGAGGAAGTCAGATGGAAGCCTTACACAAGATGAGAGCTGTTGGGATGCTGTCATGCTACAACATAGAAAAGTCAGGGGAGGATGACAAAGGGGTTTCTCTACAACTAACCTAACCAATTTAACTGTCAAGGATGCATGTTACTAGCTTATGGTGGGAAATACAAAGGAAAATGAGCCACATGCTGGTATCTCATTTGCTTCTGGGTGGAGCAAGTACCTGGAAAGGGCTTGAATCTCTTTAAAAACTCCTTCAGTTTCCCACTCCACAGCCACCATCTCCTCCCACTGCCTTCCACCCGGTGCAGTCATTTTGCCTTGTTCCTTGCATCTATGATCAAAGACAGACATTCTAATTGGAAGATCTTTCTGATAATCTTGAGAAACTGGCTACAGGTAATTTTTTGGCCATCAAAGCTGGTTCATGCAGCTTATTCTCATTCAGGCCACTTTTCTAATTAGCGTGTCATTAATTCATCCCAATAAGCCGCTTTATCAGGCATGATGAATGCAGTCACAGACCACAGCAGTGAGATGAGCAATGAGCTGGAAGGCAGAATGTTCATGCTATTACTGTTTACTAGTGTTGAAGATAAAAAGCAAACAATAAAAGTGCTTTACTACACATATTCTTAGACAGAAAGTCCTTAGGCACTGCCTGGAATCCATCTCCATAACATGAGAAGCCACCACTGATGAGAAAGCGCTAGGTAAAAGCACCATCATAGGTGAAAGTCATTAGAGGAGGTGGCAGATACTGAAACTGGGTGCTTGTAGCATTCATGATAAACAAGAACTGGTTTGTTACTTATTCTGATCAGTAAGTGTTGTGCCTGACCATCTTTTAGGATAATACACCCCAGGACACCAGGATTGTGTTCTCTGCACTTTCTCTATGCGTAACCCTGCACAGCTTTCCAGCACAGAACGCTGTGTTGGAATCCAAAAGGAAATGTAACAGAAAATCTGAATTGGATTTTATCTTTACATTCAGTGCCTGGTTTTTGCAGCGAAGGAATTTGCTCACTTTACTTCACGAGAGAAGAAGCCACCTTCATTTTCAAAGAGCAATGTTGAAACTCATCAACCATGTAAACCACTGTAATTCTTATCCAGTGCTGTGAAACAAGGAAAGGGAAAGAAGGAATCACCTACTGCTTCTGAGAAAGCTGGCTTCTTGCAGGCAACACCTCCCCCTAAGGATCAATGTGCTTTGTGGGCAGCAAGAGCAGCCAGCCCCTTAAAAGCCAGAGATGGCTTTTAGAGCAATCCAAAGTAGGGCCTGGCACACATTCCCACAGTCCCTTCTGCTCCCAGCACCCCTGTGAGCCCATGCTGCCCCTGAAGCCGCTCCCTCCACCTACCGAGACAAGAGCCATGCTGTCAGAGCACTCACGTACTCATTAACAGAGTGCTGGTTACACTTGAAAATCACAAGCTTGCAACCATACACGTCAGGACACAGGATGAACCAACACTGCTGTTGCACTGTGGGCAAGCTCTAGCAAAGGAAAGGAAAGCAACAGACATGTTTGTTTGCAGAAGCAGCACTCCTGAAATCTTTCCCTTTAGCTCTTTTTCACAGACACATTTTCCTTACAGGAGCCGACTGACAAACATGCATTTTGCTACTTGTGCTCGATAGAATCCTGACGTGCAAAGCTTTTTCTCTCCAGAAAAAACAGAGTGTGAGTTTTCTAGTCTTGGACCGCTAAAATGACTCAATCTACAGGGACCTAAAGGTCAAAGCACAATCACACCCATTGGAATTCTTTACTTTTCCAACAAGGCTTTTATGACAACCTACTTTATTAGCACACAGGTCTGCTATGAGTCCATCACTGTACAGGAATGGACTTCACAATTGGGCAATTGCATTCTGTTGCTACCAACCTGAATAAAATATAAAAGGCTGCTATTGCCTGCCCTTGTGGAGGGTCTGGAGGGAGGTTTCTTCCTGCTGTATGCAACACATTGCCATTTGAACTGAACTAAACAGTGATGCAAACTAGTCTAAGAGAAACGGAGAGACCAAGACCTACTCCGCCATCCACGTAAGCAGCAAGTTGCAAGGCAGCAGCAATACCCTTCCTGTGGCTCCCTGTTGAGGTTCTGGGCTCAGTCTTTATAGACAGGCCAGAGATAATATCAATACTCCATCAAATGAGGAAAACTGCTCAGGAATCTAAAACATGCTTACCCAATACTGCTTCATCAACACTATGCATAAGAAGGTGATGTATGTACCAGGACTCCCAAGTATGGTTCACAGAAGAGACTAAATGCTTACTGTAGTACTTAATCTTGTAATTTACACAGGAAAAGAAAATCTGTACAGCAGACTTCAAAGTCATGGGCTCAAACTCAGCTTAGTAACACACAGTGGCATATGTTATGGATATTTGAACAGTACATGGGATCCCAATTGTTAGTGAAGTCATGAACTGCGATGGTAATTACAGAAGCTACACAACACAGTGTTACTCATTACTCGTTTATACAACACAGTGTTACTCCTGACCCCATCCTTCAGTAGTACTACTGGTTCTACTTTGCCTTTTCTAATAAAAAGGGCAAATTGAGCTTTTAGTCTTGTCTGTGACACAAGCTGCTCACACCATTAATGACTGGTGACTCTTGAGAACTGTTACTAGCACCCTTGGACTGTTGCTCTCCAAAAGGCAACACAGCATTCCTGGAGCTCCATACCAGCAACAAACACAATGGAAACAACCCCTTCCTACTCTTGAAATAGATTCCTCTGCGTGTGGAGTCCAGGCACTCTCCTTTTCAGTCTTGAACTCATGCTGACGGGGTGGTCATGACTTGCACAAGTTTCTGAGGCTCTTCACTTCTCTCAGTGGAGTCAGGCAAGCCTGGCCTAAACTCTTTATTCCCACTTTACAATTGCCCATAATAAATACACGTTATTTGCTCAAGCCTTTGTTCAGTGCAATCAGTGAGCACCTCTGCTTGCAGACTTCCTGCTCGCTCTATTTGCATTTCCCTTCAGACGACTCCAGAAAAAACCTTGACTAATTTTAGGCAAAGATTAACCCATAGCATTCCATGCTACCTCAGTAACAACCTCCTGCTTACAATCAGTTTCAGACCTATCACCTATAGCCAGGCCAATCCACATAACATACACTGCATTGTCATCATGGCAGTTTCTTGATAACATATCAAGAATGAAATGAAAACGTACAGTATTTAAAAGTTCATTGAGCCTTTTCTATACTTGTAAATTAAGAGATACCTGTTCACAGCTCACTAAAACTCAGCATCTGGAAAGAAGATACACACAGGCCTGAGGAAGGACACATGGTTTTGCAAATGCAACAAATGGGCCTTATTTTAAAGCTGTTTTCAAAATCAAAGCTCTTGGTTTGCAACAGCACTGGGCAGAAATTCCATAGAAAAACCCACTCTGAGTAATTTGCATTAAAAATCCAAGGTTTAATTTTTCAGATTTCCACAGAGATTTGCAGAAATGTTTTTTGGCATCGCCAGAAAATGAATCCTCCTCACGCCACCTCCCAGGGCTGTTTTAGGTTACTCCTACTCAAATCATTTCTCATGTAACAATCACTTGTCAGCTTTTTAAAGTCAGCTGCTCTAAAAAGCCTTTTGTTGAAGGCAAAGATGTTAACAGTGATCCCAAAGCTTTAATTTTCATAGAAATTGCTGTATGTCAAACTGGATAAAGGCAGCAGAACCGTGCTTGGATACTACAATGCAGTATGTAAAAAAAAGAAATCATGAAAGTCAATAGTAGGAGATTTATCAGCTGCTTATGAAGTCTGAATGCACTTGTAGGGCTTGGCCCCTCTGCTGCTTCATACAAATTCACTGGGAAACTGAAGCAGATTTGCTCTGCACTGTGCAGGTTTTCAAAATTCATATTAATAACAAAGGTTTTGCTACATAAAAGTATTTTTTCTCCTTTTTTCTGCAGAGAGCAAAATAATTTCCTTACTGTCACACGGCATTGAAGGATCAGGAAGACTGGAGAGAAATGTGGAAGGACACACAAAAACTAAGGGCATTTCTCAGAACAGGCTGGTTATAAAGAGCAGCTTCATATTAACCTCTTATTTACCTCCACCTCTGGCTCTGCAAAAGCAAGATGCTGCCCTACGGCCCCCTGCTAGGATGAAGAGAGCATCCCAACCCATCACAGCACTGATTCTGCTCCTGCCTGCCCCTCTGCTGCCAACCCCAGTGCACTTTGCCAAGTGCAGCTCAGCACCAACCTCCTGCACTGCTGCTCCAGCACAGAATGCTTCTGAGTCTGCGGTTATTCAACATGATTAATGAAAGGACAGGTTTGTAGTGCTAATTAGCATTGTGTAGTCAGAAGATAGACTGCAGGCCTGTATCTCTCACGTCCTATGTTAAATTTGTTCGCCAGACATAAAAGACTGGTACATTAACCATGGCTTATTTCCACATTTCTCTTTTCAGAGAAAGCTGGCTGAATTGTAATGCACAGAGATAGGCTGAAACACTCAGCAGATGATTTTGCTTTATCTCAAATAAGACAAATTAGACAAGATCTTCAATCACCGCCTTGGGATGTGTGGGCGATGGATTACATTTTACAAGGAACAGCATTTGGGAAGATTCAGTTTTCACTCTTCAGCCACTGTACTCAGTGACATGCAAAAAGTCGGAGAAAGAAGAACTGGAAAGGAAAAGAGCAGAAGACAAACTTCACAGAGGTAATGAGATGGCTGCTTGCTGAAAGCAGGCAACATCATCTTTAATGTCTGCAGTGCTGGGCTAAGGAAAGGGAAAAGCAAATTCCTCACACTGCCCAGCGCCTTCCCTTTCAGCAATGGGCCCTTCTGCATTAACCAGTTATAGACATGAAGCTCTAGCAGCAAGTTCACTGCTTGAGGGAGGGGTTTTATTTCACAGGGTGTGATGGAAGGCCCAATTTGAGGCTCTGTAAAAGGAACACAATTAATCCTGCCTCAAATCTCTGTGAACCCTTAATAGAGCAGAATCCACAGACAAATGAGAGCCTCAAACAATCCCTCCACCCTTACTGCTTGGTTTGCCTCTTCATTTCCTGGTGCACACCTCACTTTTACAGTCTGAAAGTGTAAAGAAATGAGGAAGAGCTGTCAAACTCTTTTTCTCTAAGTCCAATTTTAATCATCCACATGAAAAACATAATCAAAATCTCTTGCAGTTATTACTCTCCAAGGTTTGTATTCTTTTTAAGCTGTTTGTGTGGATTTGGTAAGTTACCAAGCAAATAAAACCTTTGTTTTCTGGTAGCTGCAAACACTGGATTGTTACACCAAGATTCAGCATTACAGCTGCTGCTAAACATACTCAGATCACAGGGGAGTACAAGCTTTTCTCACAGTAGTAACCAACCTGCAAATCTTGCATGTTCCAAGGTAATGTTACATGCTCATCAGGTGCCTGCCTTCAAAGTTTTGCATAGCTCAAGCACAAATCAGAGTATTATTTTCCTTCAAAACTATTTTAATAGAGAGGGATAAAGGTAATGCTGCAAGTATGCAGCTGCAATGGAAATGAAACCTGCTTGTTGATGCTGTCTCTTTCAGTTCACCTTTTCCAGTAAGGAAAGTGATTCTGAAAAGATAAACATCACCATCTGAAAGTCAAATATAGTAGTTTCATAGAGGTTAAAGTCACATAAATAGTGCCACCTTTAAGAATACACCAGGAACTTGCACATCTTAGTGGCAGAGAAGTGTATATTACACATACTTATAAACACACAAAAAAGGAAGACATTTCAATGTCGATGTATTTCTGAGACCTTCAGGCTGAGATCTACACAAGATGTACACATTGTGACCAGATAAAAGACGACAGAAAAAACCAATACTAGTAATGAATCCCAGGGAAAATTCATGCAGAGGAATTATCCCAGAGAAAGCTGTAAACCTACGGAACGTTTAAAACATCTCCATAGAACCCAGTCTATCAGCACACAGCTCGCAATGGCACACTAAAACCCAGACAGACACTCCTGGGTACCTCCTGTAGCTGATTCCATAGGAGATGAGATGGCTTTGCCCACAGCAGTGGTTTTAGAAGCTATTCCCACTGCTGCCTTCACAGTGGGTCTGCTGCACCAGCACTTACACTGGGAGCACAGCACCACCACACCATTTGGAATGTTCAAAGCAACGTTTTAGCCCGTGGTGAGGGTAAGCAGTGAGGGCGGGTTGCTGCAGTGCTTTGGCTGGTGTGAGCAGCTGAAGGAGGTTCCTCTTGGTGTAGTATTTACTTCTGTTCATACGTGCCTATGCATCAGGTAAAGCTCCAATAAATAACTTCCAATACAGAAAATACCACCCAGCTTTTAAATAGCCACTGTAAACCTGCAATTAATACAGTAACTTTGGGAATATGAACACATGCAATTTATGGCAATTTCTTTACTTTATAGAGGAGGAGGGGAGGAGTTATAATACATAATACTATGAGCAAGAAACTTCCAAACCCAATTCTAAAACAATCTTCAGCTTTGATAAATCCAGCTTTATCCTCCCCTCCCTTTTGCCTAAAGTCTTTCTTCTTTCTCCTCTCATCAGACTGCTCATCTTAATCTGATCTAAATGCTTTAAGGATGTGGAGGGGATAAGCACTGCGATTAACAGCTCTGAGTTTCCATTTGCTTTTTAGAAACGGGTGCCTTAGACTCTGAGGCATTACACGCACTCGTCAGTATTCAAAGGATGCACTGTTACCAAGAGACAATATGCAGAGGAACAAGTGGAGACTAAAACAGTTTTTGCATTAACAGGAGGATCCTCCAAGTGGTTTGCAGAGTGTGCTCCAGGGCCCTTCAATTGTTCTGCAGTGTTAGTGTTTCAAGCAGAAAACACTTAGAGCTGTTTCTTCCAGGGCTTAAGTATAAGTGCAGGGAGAGTCAGGTATTCATTCAATGCAGGTTACAAGATTGCTACCTGGCAATTTTCTGCAACTTAACTGTAAATGATGCATGAAAAACGTATCCTTATTTAATGTTAAACCACAGGCACTTAAGTGAAAAGGAGGGAACACAGCAAGGAGCGCTGTGTTCTGCCAGCACCAACAACTGCCACCCTGCAGCCCCGAGGAGCCTCCAGTTCCTACCAATCTGTGATCAAATTAGTACAGAGCAAGTGGAACTTCAAAGAAATTATGGATACTTTATTATGTGCATTCAGAAAGAGACAGCCATGAAGCATTGCCTTGCTAAATGTTATAAAAGTTCTTATAAATATTCATGCGCATTTGTACTCAAAGCATTTAATCATTTCTTCATAAAAAAAGGCATGGGGGGAAGGGGAGAGGAAGGAATGACTGCTTTCTCAGTTCCAAAGAGTCCAAGGCAACAGAGAAGACAAACTTGTGCACAAGTGCTTGACAGATCAGACAGCAGCAACCCCAGAAACATACAAATCAATGAATCTTTCCAGGTAGAGTTCTAAGTTTTTAAGTTGGAGCTGAAACAATAGTTTCAAGCTATATATATAAAATATAATTATATATTTTTATATATATATATTGAATATAATATTATGTATTTTATATATATTGACAACAATACTTTGCAGGCCCCAAACTTCTGACTTTTTGATCATTGGAATTTCTATGCTGTTAGCTTTGAAAGCCAAGATCAATCTGTTGCTTCTGACGTTTGTTTGAAGACAGACTTAGCTGCCTGTACTCCTTTGCATTTTCAAGTCCCCGCTGTCAGAGATGAATGTCAACAGCACCAGATAAACACGGCTGCTTTGTGAGCTCATTCCATCCATACACAGCCACAGTGAGCAGAAATAGCAGGGCTGAAAATCCTACCATCACCCCTTGAAAGGACTGTGTTTCTAACTGTGCTCCAGGGCATGCAGTCTCTTGATTAAGCCTCTCTGACTTCAAGTTTATCAATACTAGTGTGAATTAATGTAGATGACTATAACGCACGCTGACAATACAAAAGCCTGTTCACAAGTGGCTTCTGCACAACAGAGAAAAGATTGCCAACCAGATTTGACATAAAATTCTAACCCCAATATAAAAGCTAAAAGATGCAGAGTAGTGGCATCTGAACCCTCAGAAATCACACAAGGCATAGACAGCGGTGAGAGACCAGCTCACACCTTGTGCCTTGCTGGGATCCTGACTCCAAGCCAGACCAAAATAATGGACTCTCTACCTTTGACATCCTTTTACCTACCCTTTTGTACCAGGAACATTGCTTCTTTTCTGGGAAACGCATTACCCTACATAGCTTTGGGTATGACTTGCTTTGTAGCATGTCTTCAGATACTACATTCTGGACATTGAAGATGTTACAGCTAGAGGAAACAAAGAGATGCTTATTAAGGTAGACCCAATTCCTTCACACATACCTCAGTGGGCAAGCAGACCTAGTTTTGGCTCAACATCGGCTGTAAAGCAACATTCATAGTGCAAGAGGCTTACTGCTGTGCTACTTTTGGTTCCCTCTTGTATCATCAGGTCAGACCACTGTCAGATGTACCTGACTCTGCTCTCAGGTGTATTGGCAAGTCTCAGTGGAATCATTCCAGACATATACCATGTTTAGAAATACAAAGCTAAATGAAAAGTGGTGCTGCCTTTTACTTCCCTCAGGAAAAGTGCCTCTTGCAAATCGTTGTATCATTTTCATTATATCCTGTTAGATTTCCTTTACCATCTTGACTGGAACAATAACTAAGGCATAATAGAAAAAGATTTTTCCACAGGCTGGTTCTAATTACATTAAATCTCAAGTGAGATGGGGCATTTAAATAAGAAACAACTACTGCAGAGTGTGAGATAATAACACACCAAGACAGTTGGCTTTTTGAGAGTACTGTTAAAATGATGCATTAAACATTACAGTGTACTCCACTCATGTTTCAACACGAAAGCCATTCCTTTTGGGGCACACCACTGCAGAAGGAGGTTAGTGGTTATTGCAGTCAATACTCAACTCTGAACGATTGTGAAGCATTATCCCTCATGCTGGAAGTTCCATAGATCTTTGTAACATGAACTGTGAGATACATGCTTAAACTTCTGCATGAGGTGAGGCAGTTGAGAGTGCAGGGTCATGGCAGGATTAATGACCTCAGGGACCACCACAATGTAGAGCACAGGAGGTTTTCAAGAGCTCCTGGATTTTGTTGCAAGTTTTACCTTTAACATTTCCCATGATAACTGAATTCTCTTTTAATGTGCCTGGGAAACATGTGGTTGTTAGATTGCTGGAAACTACTGAAACAGAAACACGTAAAATGGCAACTGTGGCGATGTCATCTAGAAACACAGTGAAACCTGCCCTCGTCCCATAGTTTGTGTTTGATGTTAGAAGTGACCACACAGCCCTGCCTCCAATATTGGTGCCCTGCAGCAAACCAAAACTGAAGAAAAGGAAGGAGATGGGATGCCCTGTGGGAATGATCAGGACAAGGGGGTTGAGTGCACCTGCACTAAGTCTGCAGACACCAAGCTAGGTGGGAGTGCTGATCTGCTGAAGGGTAAAAGGCTCTGTGGAGGCATCTGGACAGGCTGGATCCATAGGCCAAGGCCAATTGTATGAAGTTCAACAAGACAAAGGGCCAGGTCCTGCATCTGGGCCACAACAACCCCATGCAATGCCCCAGGCTTGGGAAGAGTGGCTGGAAAGCTGCTCAGCGTAAAGAGACCTGGGGGTGTTGGTTGACAGACAGCTGAACAGGAGCCAGCCTGTGCTCAGGTGGATGTGGTGCTTAGGGATGTGGTTTAGTGGTGGACTTGGCAGTGCTGGGTTAATACTTGGACTCTATGATCTTAAAGGTCTTGTCCAACCTAAGCTATTCTGTGATTCTACAATGGGGGAAATGAAAGTTCATCAATTGCCTTCGCTTGCAGCTAGTTACTAGACTAACATCAAACCACTAGCTTGCAGCTAGTTACTTGACTAACATCAAACCATGTATAAGGGATTCAGTAGGGTATGGCTAGAGCTGAAACTGTTAAGTATGTACATATACGGCTATCAGTCACTTATCTGTTCAGCTCTTTTGCCACAGTTGTCACAGTAAAGTTTCAAGGAAGTTACCTAGATACTGAGGATTAAGAAACTTATTTTCAGTTAATAAACAGAATCTATGACTCTAAATTCTATGCTTAGAGAATATAAGCTTTCCCAGCAGCAGCTCAGTAAGTAAATCATTCTTGTCTAAATAGCACAAAATATATTAATTCTCTATTAACAATGTAATCAAACACACAGAAGCAAATCAAAAAAAGTTTAATTCAGCATACACAATAAAATCGATTTTCCTATGTGTATTTTGTACACTTCAGACCTGCAACACTGCAAGTGCTCTTATGTGCTCATTACCTATGTTTGTGGAGTGAACAATGCCATGGCAGTGGAGAATGATTGCTCACGTGCAGAAAATAGAGTAATAACAATTATATGACTCCACTGCAAAGCCATTTTCTAAATGCACAGTCACTGCTGGAGCTGCCTGTCTAAATAGATCTAAATCAGAAAATACAGATAGATATGAAAGGCAATAGGTAAAGGAGTCATACAACTATTACTGCCTATGAAAGATTTAATTTGCATTTAATAAAGAAGAAGGAATTTAACTTGTACACTTTTCCCTATCAACTGCTGGCTTCATTAACTTCCTTTAGGGCATTATGCTGATAAGACATTAGTAACCTTAAGGATGCTCACCTTCATGTACCCATACCACTTCTCTTGAGCCGGCTCTGCTGTTCTGACACGTCTGAACAGACTTGGCTTTCAAACTGCAGCAAATCAACCTGCGGACAGGGAGGAAGAGGCATTTTCACTCATGTCAGCAAGTTGAAAGGGCTCATGAAGATATGCATACTCATGAAGAGGGGACACCTCTGTGTGGCTCAGAGCAGCAGTGGGGTCGCTGCTGGAGCAGTGTTGCCCTCTGCACCCCAAGAAGTGGTCAGCAGAAGAGAAGCAGCATGGCCTACAGACAAGTACTGTTCTGAAGCTCTTGGGCTCACGTTGACTGACTTACCATGCTGCATAAAAGCTTCCATTCTGCTCAGGCTGTCAGAGGGACACTTCACTCATTTCAGATTGCTGGAGCAGCGTGGCACAACCTCCCTGCAAGGGGGAGCACCACCCTTTTGCCCGACAGATTCCCTAGGGTCAAATGTTTTCCTTGGGAACTGTCAGTAGCTTAGGTATATGACAAAGACATGACAACCTTGTTTTACCTGATCCCAAGATACTCGGCTATGGACTGGAATTACCTATTTACAGATGCTCTTAAAATAATCATGTTAATTGCACCCCACCACCACTCTCTTTTCTGCACAGTTCCTGGCATGCACCTTCCCCATTGGATACCACTGAAATACCAATGTGCAATTTTACATGTAAACTAAAGAAAAGGTTATTTCTTCTCCAAAAAGAGTAATAATTTGAGAACTTGCTAGTCTTGATCATGGGTTAAAATAAAGGCTGATAACAACAGAGGCTGCACAGATTACAGCTCATGATGACCCTAATACTGAAGACAGAAAGCATGCTGAGGGGCATCTCCTGCAGCTAGGACATCCGTAAGAATGAACACCAGTACTGCAGTGCCAGTAATTCCACAGCACAAGGACAAAAAGGGGAGACTTACTTCAACAAATTGGATGTGATATATCTCACTGTTAGTGCTGTATCCCATGGCTACTGAATTACTGAATCTCCATTGACTGTTTTATATCACATGCCTTCCTGATTTGCTATCCAAGTTTCTTCCTACGCAGCCTGGTGGTCTCTCATTAAGACCAAGATTTACAGAGCACAGATTTCAGCTTTTATAGAACCCACTGTGCTTTCTAAAGATCCACCTTTTCTTCTCATCAAATGAAACAGCACTTTTTGGCTAGGACCCCGGTAGATTTTTCCCTTTTTTCTTTGCTTTTTCCTTTTTATTGTTTTTTAAACTTGTAATGCCTATTTCGCACTCAGACCTCTAAGGATGTTAGCAAGATTTATTTGCAGAGCCTCTCTCCCCACTTGCCCCCCTTTAATTCTTTGAGCTACAAGTACTTTTATGTTACAGGAAATGAGGACAACAGAAAGCTGCAGATCCCATGAATGTAAAAATTGTCTTGAAGGCATGGAACAATCCAGCCCTAATTACAGCCAGCTGGAGCCTGCTCTTTTTGCAGGGATACTTGGATAATTAACCAAATACTGACTGATGCAACACCCAAGTATGTCACCACCACGCAGATATTCAATTTTTATATCCATCACTAAAATCAAGCTTAATGGATATTATCAGCTCAAGTCTTGCAAATCAGTAACAGGCATACAGTAAGACAGGATGAATTTTCCTTCAATGAGCTTGGTGCTATCTTTCATTAGCTGCAGAAGAAGTGTGTTTTTCCATTAAAAAGGCAGAGTAATATAATTATTCAAAGTTAATATTATATTTATATTACATTATAGTTGCATTATAAGTTATATTTAATAGCGTACTCTATTTATAATTTAACGCCTGTAAATTCACTCAATTTAAACCCTAAACTTAAATACACTGAAACCACAACACTAACGTGATAAAATAAACCCAAAAATGTTCTGATAGGCATTACTATAGTAATACACCTTCATTCCTCACAGCATGCTGCCTTTAAATCCACAGGTTTGTGTGTCTTCCTAAGTAAGCTTTATAGGGATGTTGAAAAACCAAACAGCACCACGCCAAAAGTACTGATGTGAGTGCCAACGCACAAACTCCAAAGCTATTACAAAAAGGGATGGCAGAGAGAGTGCTCAAGAAGTCTGAAATGTTTGGAAGGCAAAGCTGCTGCTAACACATCCCTCCTGCTTATGATGGACGACAGCCTGCAGTTGTTCTTGTACCTGAATTGTATTTGCAGCAAAATCTGAAAGAGGAAATCAGAACAAACAAGAACAGTTGCCTTTCCCAATGCTATTTTCAGCAGTCCTTTCCCTGAGAATATGAGTTTTGAGAGAGGTCCAGTCCCTCTGGCCGGTTATAGAGCTGCTTCGTGCTGCAGTGATCAAAACATTTTGTCACTGCTTTTATCAAGCAGCAGCTCCTGCAGCTTCCATTTCTAGTTACTGATTCAAGGAATCTCCTGAGGAAAACTGGAGATATTTTAACATGGGAAAGATGTCTGTAGATAGAGGAAACCACCACAAAGTTGCTGGCGAAGACTCAGTGCACTGAGAACTGTAAGTGATCGATATTTGTTAGGTTAGGTCGTGGGTAGGGCTACAAAGAAGAAAACCATCGCATGTCTCAGGAGCACACTGCAGCCTTCTGAAGAGATCTGGGTGGGGAGGCAAGAATCTAAAGAATCTAGAACTGGGATTCTTTTCATTTTGTATTCTCTTTGTGCTCACACCTTCTTATCTGGTACTGAGAAATAAATAACCCCATCATGTTTGCACACTGCCCGACATAGGCCTTCAGCAGGAAAGGTCTCCGTTTTGTTTGGTATCTTTGGAATGCTGTTGTAACGCAAACCACACAGCATCACCACAACTGGGCAACTGAAAGGGTAGCCTGTGGGTTTGCTCTGGAGAATACACAGGGTTTTATTACTAGAAATGGAAAGCAACGGAATAAAAGTAAAAGCTTAGCAAAAAAATAGGTTAACTTGTATAAAGAACTGCTGAAAATGAAAGGGTTCTTGGGATTATTTTGAAGTCTGTTAAAACTCTCCTATACACCCCTGAAACATTTTTGCTTAAAATATGTATGTATGCTAATGGTTGTATTAAAGACAGTGATGACTGTGCTGAAAACATCCAGCTTCGTAAGAACAAGGGAAAAAGCCTGCGCATAAGCAGCAATTGTTTCTGAAAGCAGTTTCAGGGAGATATACTGATGAGAGTTAAGGGGATTCCTGTTGGAAAGGATAAATGACTAAGAAACCCTTTGAGTCCTCTCCTAACACAGCAAGTAGTGCTGCTGCCTTGGGTCTGTTTCCCAGGTGTATTTTTAGATGCAGCTACTTTCTGTTCCTTCATTCCCTCACTCTGCTCTTAATATTAACAGGCCAGCAGTTTGGTATTTACACAATAGCCTGTGTGCCACTTCCTAAGAGGGGGAGCATGGAGCTAATGGAACAACTGTGATTTACAGATTCTAGCAAAGAAATGGCTCCAACAGGGTAGGTAGAACTCTTGGGTATCTGAACAGCACTCAAAACAATAATACATGGCAACTACATACGTAATCTTTTCCAGCTCAGTAAGAAAGTTATTCTTCCTCATACAATCATGCTTGAGGCAGGTTCAAGTGTGTTGATTATCTTTTTCCAAGCCTAGAAGTCAATCATTTTTTTAATTAGCAGGATCTGAGATGCGTTCGGGTTTGGTTGGGTTCTGTTGAGAATGGAAATGTATTTCTTGCCAAGACCACATCACATCACAGGCTAGAGAAAAATGAAAGGACCCAGCATGAAAAATACAATCTAATTATCACCAAATGAACAGCTGACAAATGAAATGACAAAGTAAAACACACTAGTGGCAGAGGATGGAAATCAAAGGAATTAAGGGAGGGTGAAGTTGTTATACCTATTGAGCAAATGAGAACTGGAGACCTCACCATAAACAAGGACTCCAATCTCCCATCACTGAAAATCCACTGCTGCCCCAATAAGCAATCTGCCGTCCACCACAAGAGAGCTAGATCTGATACCCAGTAGCATGCCCAGAGTTGATTTGATGTAAAACACAGCAGCCTGCTTCAAATCAAGAGCAGTGCTGGTTTGGAGCTTTACAAGTTCAGGAGATGGTTTTTCCATTGTGCCTGTCCTGCTTAACTGAAGTTTCCAGGGGCAGCATCAAAACAGCAGGAATCCAACAAACAGAAGCAGCAGCCTCCTTTGGTCAGCTGAACTGACAAGGACAGTATTTATAACATACCTGTGATGGCACAGATTTCACAGATAAGCAGAGGTGAAAATGGAGACTAATGCAGGCGAGTGAGAAATCACAAGTGCCCTTTGGAAAGAATTGCACAGAGAGACATTAAATAAATATTTGCATGTTATTGTTGCTTAGAGTCTGTCAGTGTTTCCATTTTGAATCACTGTCTTCAGTCATTTACACCTCAGCTGAAAGAGCCTGGTTGGACCTGAACACCAAGCAAGGCAGCTCTTGGGGGAAGAGCAAAGACTTTTTTAAACACCCCCTTCTCAAGCCCGAACAGATCCTGAATTCAGTATCTTTAGCTACTCCTGAGACAGCTAACATCTTGGGGTTTGAATCTTTCTTTTGCCCATAGGTAATGGAAATTCAAACATTTCCTCTCTCTTCCCTGTTTTAGTGTGATACGATTCTGCAATTCCTGCACCACTGGTGGGAAAAGCAGTGGCCCGGCCTGGACCAGAAGCACATGGGATACGGTGCCCCTGTTCCAAAGCTTTTTCAAACTGGAAGCACAAAGTAATTGATACAGCAGCTGAAGTCTGGCAAAGCACTCAGGAATGCACAAAGGAAACGCAGCAGAGAGAAGTAAAATCATTACAAGACTGTTTTTATGGTTATTATCTTAAAAATACATTTAAGCCAATAGCCCCTCCCTGCCTCGTGCAGGTACCTTCCTTTATCTCCAGGATACATCAATCACAGCAGACTCCAGCGCCAGCATTTTATGTTCCTTCTTTGCTTCACATGCCAAGCCACAGAGAAGAAACAAAGGCTGGTGTTGTTCCTGGGGAAAAAATGGGCTCTGTAGGAATTAGTGGGCAGTTTCCTTTCATGCATTAACCTATGCAAACACATTGGTAGGGTAATGTCTTCTGAATGGAGTGTCCCTACAGAAAGGCGTATGGGTACTGCATGTGGGAAAGGCGGCTGGCAGTCGGGCCAGGAGAATTCTCTGCAATGGCGAATTCCATGTGGCTGTGACAGAGGGGTGGGTGTGCTGCTGCCCACAGCCTTCCATTGTTGGTGGGAAGGTGGTGACTTCCTCTTCATTGACTCTTTCCCCTTATTTTGCTCTTCCTTCCTGATGATAAATGCACTCTTTATTATTGCAACCAATTCCACAGTCCTTCTGGAAATTTTATCACTCATTTCAATTTCACTCAGTGAGTCAAGCGGAAAAAATGTGTTCTCAAGCTGAGAGAAAACCCTCCCATCTTGAATCCTTGAGCCAAGAGCACCTCCCATGCAACATCCTCCAGCTGTTCTTGGAGACAGAAACAATCTGTTCACGTGGCACCCTCGCTCAGTTCCCACCTAAGCACTTTCAGCACCTCCAGCAGGAAGAGATCTGCTCAAGGCAGCAGCCCCAGCTCCCTCCAGACCTCTCCCCTTGGCTCACTCAGCACTTCCCAAGATACACAAACCTCTTGATGCTCAGCCCATGAAGACCTTCCTGTGCCAGCACAGAGATCTATCACACGGCGTTGTTATTCCTGTTCCAGGGCCACTGACTGTCACTTTTATCAGCTTGATAACAGTCATCTGACTACAGCAACAATGATGGGAACCTATTCCCTCAGCTGAAGCCACTCTTCCCGGTAGATTTAGTTAGTGCTGTTTTGGCAGAGGCTGGATGTATAATGAAGTAGTTGCTCTGTCAGGCAGCAACATACAAAGTAGCATCACCTTTCAGTTTTCCAAGAATTCCTTCTCTAAAACAATGATGGTTATAAATGATTTGTGTCTTCTACTACTACTGAATACAGATATGCCAATGTGGTAGCTTTCCCTTAGCAAGAATGAGTAAGTTTGTGATCAGCATTGCTTTTTAACCTGGGCTGCTACTATTTCTGGGCTCTAAAGTGCTTTATAGAAATCTGAAGGCAGACAACAGTGCTCTAGTTCCACAGCTGCTGCAAAATAAGGATGTGAGTACCTGAACTGTCTTTTGTTCTTGTTCTCATTAGACACGTCAATGAATTGGAGATCTCTATGCACACACATTCCAAGGGAAAGGAGCACAGAAGTGAACAGAAGAACTGAGAAAAACATTGAAGAGTCCAGTAAATTTGAAAACACGAAAGAAGAAAAACATTTGTCTTATAATTCCTCTTTGAGCCTCATTTGTCAGCACTGCAGATGAATGGAAGCTGTAAGCATTCCCTTTTTGCCCATACAGTAGAAGAAATAAATACAATATATAAGCAACTCTGGCAACAAAGCAGACAACTGATAAGGATGGGAAATCAATTAGGGAAAAACCCCAGCAGCCTATTGCCCAAGTGATGTATTGGCCAAGCTGTGAGTTCTCAGTTGTGAGAGCAGTCAGGCCAGCACTCCCAAGAGACAGGAGGAGCTTCACTGTGGATTTCAGATAGGAACTGTTACATTAATACTGAACACTGTCCACAATCCTGCCTTTTCGCCTCACCAAAGTTAGGACAGAATTTTTCTGGGGCACTATGACATACAGGTGGAATAAATACCGTACCTGGTCTGGTAAAGGACAACAGCTATGCTTGTAAGGTCAAAAGTCACATAAATACTGTCAGACCCGCTCCATCTCAGGAACGGAGGGCAGCGTAAGAAGGAAATCCTATCAATGCCTGGAAACCCAAGTTCTTAACAGTTTGAAAATGTAGCAAACAAGACCACAACACAAATTGCTTTCTTTTTCTCTTTAATTCATGCCAAATGAAAGGATTTGTGGCTGTATGGCATTTCTGATCCACGCAGTTACAGGACTGGTTTCCATTGGTGGAATCAAACTAGGGAAAACCCTGTTGTACACAGGTTCAGTGAGGCTTTGGCAAGAGCAGAGAGACCTCAATCTCTGCTCTAAAAAGACACCGAATCATCATTTTGCTCTACTAAAGGTTTTGTAACTTTCCCTCTACCCCTGCCCCTTAAACCTTTTAAGCGGTTACATTTCAGTCACTTCTACAAAGGGACAGAGCCTACAGTCAGGTAGCCAGGAGAAGCTGGGGTCTTGCTACTCCCACTTCAACATTAAGAAGTAGCACATTTTTGTATGCCTGGCTAGTACACTGCCCTAGTGAAGATGCAGTACAGGTCTTAAATAGAAGATAAAGCTATTTGAGATGTTTCATATCCCATTCTGAGTGGATGAAGGGCAGAAAACAGGATAACCAAGTAAGAACAGCAAAGAAAAGAAGAAAGTGGAAGTACAAGAGATACCAGGAGCTGTTGATGGTTGGCAGAAATGAGCAACCTTCCTAGTGTGCTGTGTGAGTCTTGTTGCATGTTTCAGGAGTTGCACTAATTACTGACCATCTAATTAAGAAGAGATAGAGAGATGCTTCTGCAACTTGTTCCATATTGCAGCTTTGCTAGGCATTTGGCAGGAAGATGGTTACTAATAGGGGGCAATAGCAAAACCTAATTTTGTTTTTCAATGATGAACAGCTGGAATGAACCCTTGGAAGAAATTTCAACTACCATAAAGTAAACCATTGGGCAATGAAATCCCAACTTTTTGCTAACAAATGAAACTCAAAATTACAGAGTTGTCCAATATTTGGCTATTGTAAGATTACTCTATTTAAACACTAGTAGTAATAAACCAACATCCTCTATAATCCATATAAATTACCTTATGATGCTGCAGGAGGGAAATAAGATGTCAGAAAGCTTAGTTACCGCTTAAGTTTGAGGCATTTCATCCATTCCAGCATCAATAGTCGCTTTGCAAAACCTTCTGCAGCTACTGGAAATAAATCCTGCTGAGAACTCCAAAGCTTCTCACTTCTCCAGACGAATTCTCTTCATCCCCTTCTCTTCATGATCACTGGTCAGGACAGCACCATCTTCTGTGAAAGACAGACAACGGCCTTATTTCAAACCAGTTTTAGAGGTGTAAATACTGTCAGTTCTCCTTCTTCAGTGACCTTCTGATCTCCCAAACATTATACAAGCTATAAGGAGACACCTGGATTCTTTGGGGGATTCTGGATGCATTGCTGGCACACCAGACTCTCCTCCTCTTCCTTAGCATGCCCATTTCTTTTCAAACCCCAGAAGCACATTGCTGCAGCAGCTTTCAATTCTATCTGCTATACAGCTGCACTATGAGCTTTGCCGTGAAGGCAGGGGCTGGAGCACACAGCCTGTAGAAGGCAGCAGGTATCACTGCAGACTTTACAATGAAAAAGGAACAAGTAATCTTAGCAACTTCACTTTATGTTACTTATCTTTGCATATTAGCATCTGTGGTGGTTAGACTTGCATGGAGTTAGCTGCTCAGATAAATAACCTCCACCTAAATCCAGTATAACTGAACAGTCAGAGGTGTCTACTAGTTCTTCTGGGTCTTTTGGGTTGGGCTTTTCTTCCCTCCCCCCAGCTCAGTACTCTGCTCCTGTGCCTTCAAGTATAACCACATTTGTAGATGCTGAAGTTGGTGGAAAGAAAGTAAACACTAATGCCCATAGCAATTATTTGTATTAGGAAAGCCACAGATGAGATGGAGCAAAGCACTTTGTTACTAATGTGAAAAGGCTGCTGAGCACACGCAGGCTGTACAGTAGTGAGGCAGCACTGATGAGCGTGACAAGCAAAACCATCAGCTGCTGAGCAGCATCAGCAAAATGCCTTCTGTTATTGCTACAAAACCGATTTTTTTGGACATTTGGAAGGAAGATGCTGAAGTAGCTTTGCAGAGGAGCAGCAACCCCTGAGATGAGTATGGAACAGCAAACACGTATTTATGTCCTTAAAAATGGAATGAATGAGAAGTGTGAATACTCTCCTGCTACAGACAGATAAAGTAATAGCTACAAATTTAGTCTTGAACTTCAGCTTGTGGCTCCTCATCTAAATGGAGACACTAGAGAGAAGTCAAGAGCTTACTCTGGATGGAGAGTTAATGTTCTCCTCCAAGCACTCTGCTTTCACAAATGGGATTAGCCAGAAATACAACACAGGGGAAGACCAGAAGGGAGACCAGAGCCTTGCAAAGCCTCCAGAAAGAGTTGTGAGAGAACACCCCAGTCCTGAGGTGTTTGAGAACCTCACTCACCCAGCAGCAGCAGTTGTGCATATAAGAGAACTGTGTGAATTAAGAAAACCAGCCCTGAAGAACAGAGGAATCAGCCAACACTTGAAGGCCTGGAACAGCTGCACTGAACCCAGATGTAAAGTCTCTCATTAAAGGGGTGTGTTTGTGTGAAATTTTAACCCCTTCCAGAAGATGTAAATTAGGAATATATAAACTGGGAGCTATGTAACTTTCAGGCAGCACGCTCAATGTACAGAGGCTGGCTAGGGGAGGGGGATGCATTTCTTCTCCTTTAGTGCTAGAGGTGGCCATGGTGCCATACTGTTCCCAAATTGTAGGCATTTCTGGGCACACCTCTATAGGAAACACCAAGATGGGAAAACCTTGTCATAGCCATATCTGTGCCTGCCTTAAAATAGACAAAGGTAGAAGTAGTAGGGCACTACTAAATTTCACCAAGGACTAGCAAACAGTGTATGTAACATCATCATGGTTATCCCAGTAACTTACCTAAACCAAAAACATACTAACAAAACCAAACAATGTTACATTTGTAAATGTGCTACTTCTCTAAGTGTAGATAAGCTGGAATGCTATAAAAACCCCAACCTTGACATCCATATTCTTGGTTTCAGCGGCATGCAGGCATTTTTAAGTCCTGGAACTCTGCAGACATAGCAGAGCAGCAGCAAAGGGCTGTGCTTGCCATTTGCCTTTCCTTGCAGGATTGCACTCTGACAGCTCTGCCACAGCTGGAGGTGGCACAGATTCCCTACCACAGCTTCCCATAACTCAGGTGTTCCTGCGGCTTGCAAGGAACACTTAGGTGTGTGTTAAACCTGCCATTACATTATATCTTCTAGGTGCCACTGAAAACATTTTGCTTCCAACATAAGCTCATTGCCTATGAAAAGTCAACAAGTGGTATTGGAGGTCATAAATAAAGTTGATATTGTACTCACAAACAGCACACAGACTTACACAATGAAACTTAACCACTCAAAAAAAATCAAACCCTGGCACAAACCCTGACCACTCCACATACACTTCCATTTAATTTACAACACTTTAAGGTAAGCGATAAAGATGACACAAAAAATCCTTCCTTTTAGTTGCTGCTCTCATTTGACAATGCGGATGGCTGGAGTAAATGAAGCTGTAGATAAGCCCCTCTCCATTTTCCCCTTGGCTTTCCGCAGAGGCTGCAGGCAGCAGAAGCGGGGTGTGAAAAGAGCTGCCATGTGACTCAGCACCACACAAGCTGTCCTCACAAAACAAAGAGCGAGGAATGCTAAACAAATGAATCACAAGCCATTTCTGCAACACATCCCGACTTTCTAGCAACTGCCAGCGCTGGGAGCGATCTGTCCTTTCAATCTGAGTGACAGCCCATGAATAAAAGGGCACCTAATTACAAGATTAGTAACAGGAAGTCTCCCTTTCAAAAGCCACCATACAAGTTATGATTGCCGGCTGTGCGAGGAGGCACAAACTGCGGCAAATCCACAGGGAAACAAAGCCCCCATTTGGGAAATATTTTTCCTATTCATGGTGCCTGCACGTGAACTCTTCATGGCTGCGAACGGCTGGTGGCACTTGAGCATTCTGTACATGGCCTGATTTTCATCCTAAGAACTGTTCACTTTCAGATGGCTCTCAGATTTGCCAGGCTAGTAGGATTCTGGCAACATTTATGCTGTTTTATGTATCAGCATGTTGATATCTTGGACACAAAACCCTGTAAAAATACACCATTATCAATACACACATTAGGTTATCCTTTTTGCATGATACAGTAAAGGGAGGGGAGACGCATTATTCCCAACCTGATTGCATCAGCAAAGCAGAACAGAGTATCCCAGGGTCAAGATCGACCACCAAACCACTTCATTAAACCATGGGATTTCCTTCCAGGAGATTTCACAGGCCTCCTACACACAATGGCCACGTGACAACTTTGCCAACGAGTCTGGCATGGAATATCCTGCTCTGAAAGACCAGCGCTTCCAGAGCTTCGGCTCAAGTGCGAGCGGATAGCGCTGTACGTGCAGCCAGGCTGCTCGGGCCATGGTGTGCTGAAGCAGCACTGCTTAACCCTCAATGTGGTAATAGTCAGGGATATATTACTCTGGTTTTGGAGAATAATAACCCCTTCACTTCCATCATCTCCTTCGGTGAAGAAATGCTATAAACTACATCTACTTTTAAAGGAGATAAAGGGAATGAGTCAGTGCAAGAAAGATGCCTTCCTTTCCAGATATACTTGTTTTCAATACAAATTCAGAGATGCACAAGAGAAAAGACACAGAAAAAGGAGTTTAAAAGTCAAAACTTTTCTTACTTTTAAAAATATTAAATATAGCATAAATATACTGCTTAAAATAGAACTGATTCATGAAGAGATTCATGGAATTACTTATTGACTTGCTCATGCTTAAGGACTCTTAAACAAGTATCTGTTACTCATGCAGCATTTGAAGGATTTGCTACTCCTGAACCACTGATTTGAAAAGCTTTTGATTCCACAAGATGAAGACACATCCCAAAGGGCTACTGTGTAGGCTGAAAGTCTGTGTGCTCTCAGAACATGATTCCTTCCACGGAAGCAAGGAAAGATTAGCAAGAGTAGAAAAAAACCAGCATTAATTACTTTGGTTCTGGAAATGAGGCAGAAAGAAGAATCTCTGCCCAGAACAACCACCAGCTATACTTAACATAGGCTGATCTTCCAGACACAGGTTGAAACCAAACTCTGAATGTACATCCACCTCCCATTCTGTGACCAGATCCAGCTGGCTCCAAATGGAAGAGAAACCACCACATCTTGTAGCTGTCGTAGCCACCTGAAAAAGCTGGAAACAACTCACTGTCATCAAACTGACTTTCTAGAACACAAACCTACCAAGTGTATCTAGAAGTGACACCATCTTGGGCCTACTCATTTGGAATACATTTCCTTTCACCAAATAAAATACTTTTCCATGAGCCACCACAATATAAAACCAAGCTCAAGATATAACATACAGCATGTCTGATTTGAAATGGTTAAAACCAAAAACTAGCTACCCTCATCCCTCAACCAAAGAAGCCTGCAGAGTCACATCAAGAAGAACCAGTGAGTGAATTCTGAGGCCACCAGGACTATCCAGGCCTTCAGCTGCATCTTTCCTACTGCAATTTTTAATCATTAATTTTTTGCCTAATATTACAGACCTACTATTATTTAATAAGAGGAGACATCAGAAAGAAGACAGGAAGTACTACTAGTCCCATCCCTATGAATGAATCATGTAGTACAAACCTCGTACAGATTAAAAGAGGTGCATGGTTTATTAAAGCTTGGACGAAAGTTTCAAGCTTAGCCAGGAGCTTCCTAAAAGGGCAAAGAGCTGTGTTGTGCTGTGAAGGAGGCCATGGGATAGAAGATGGGAACAGGAGCAGCGCATGTCAATAAAGCAACAGAAATGTACTGCATCATTTTTACTGTTCTTTGCTGCAACCAGAAGCAACGTTTCCTGCTGGTACCAGCACTGCCCATGCACAGACCTCTCTTGACTATCTTCACATAGCTTTCCAGAGGACTCTTGGCACAGGAATACAAGCCTCAGGTAGGAACATGGACACAGGGATACAGGAAGAAGGAAAAATCAGCAGTGCTATAGCAACAGAAGAAATGGAAAGCAACAATAAACTCCCCAGGCCAGCCCAAGCCCTCAAAGGGCTGTTTATGCAACTTTCCTTCACAAACCAAACCCCAAACTCGCACTGGGATTACAATGTGAATTTCAATCCTCTCCCCCACCCAGCACCACACTCCTTTGCTGTTTGCCGAGTTTTATTAGAACCATCTGTGAGATCCTCCCCTTCCAGTCCCTTATGTCTGTTAATCTGGCAGCTGCACTTTATCATCTCCTTCAAACTCTCTGTCTCAAAGTTGTTGAGACAGAAGGTCTTTGACAGGCTAGAAATTATCTCTGAAATTAACAAAGAACCACATCAGACACTGTGCTTTACAGATTACAGGGGAAGAATGGGAGTTGAAGAATATATATATATTTAATAGGAAGATAAAGGTTTTGGGGATCAAGAGAATTTTTACCAATGCAATTTATCTAACAAAAGCCCCAATTTACTCAAGTACTGCAAGTTGCCACTGCAGAATAGCTTCAAGATCATCATCACGGATTAACAGAAGCGAAAAGCACAAGTATTGCCTGACAGGAGCTCTTGCAAAAGATAAGCAAGAGGAGTGCAAAGAGAAGCAATATTGAAGCATCAGAGTTTGAGTGATTTCCTTTGTACACAATACAAGCACTACACACTTTTGAATACAGGAGTCATGGACTTCAGGCTTTCTTTTTATTAGAAGTACCTCAGAATCTAATTGCTCTGCAATATCCTGTACTCACCTTGCTATTAATTCTGAACACGGTGTGTTTGTGTAGGCACATGAAATTGTTTCACTCTACTACACCTTTTAGAAGTGGGTTAATGTAGCAGGATGGACACACACCACTTCTGCAGCTATGAAAATCCCAACCAAAACCCTGCAAAGTACACCTTGCTTTGCAATCCTCTCCTTTGCTTTAGCAGCCTGAGCATCTTGCTGCTTAAGCTTCAAGTTGTCTACAGAACCCTCCTAAAACACGTGTGTTCCCTTCTATGTACAGATACACATACCGTGCACTTCATCCTGACAGGACAACTTCTGAGGGCAGCGTATGGCAGGGCTCATCATCGCTGATGAAAACCAGCAAAACTCCTTGGGGTTTTCGTTTGTTCTGATAGTTTTCCCCTCCAAAGTGTTTCTGCTGAAGCATTTGCCTCCTTGCACAAGAATGGTGCAACCTTAAATTGTGGGGGATTAAGAGACACACTTTTCCTCCAGGCTTCTCTAAATCATCTCAGAAAACATGTTTTAAGTAAAGGGTTTTTTTAAGTTGAGAGGTTTTGCAATTCAAGTATCAACACAAAGTCCTCATGTTTGTAACATCTGAAGACACTACTTCCACTTCTTGGTTTATATTACGAACATTTTGTTTCTTTTCCCCACAAAGAAATACTTTGCTCTTCTCATGTTGTTGTTATTTAAAAGGTAGCAACCAACTACAGACAATACTGAAGTGCTACCAACAACATCTGTATGTGTGTAAATTTGAGAAATCAACTGAACTTGTTAAGTTTTCCCTAGAGTAACCTCAGCCCTGGAAATAACCTACTCCACACGTGCATACACATAGCACTGAGCCCCACTAATCCTATCCAAGACATGTGCCTTGTTCTCATCTCTCAGGACCTTTCTCATTCTGTTCTACACAAATTAAAGTGCACGACTTTCCTGAGCAAATCCTTCATTCCTTGTTTAAATAAGCAAGATCACTTCAAGTGTCTGAAATACTTGGACTTTGACAAGACCTCTACAGCTCCATACACTGGGATTTGCCATCTCCTTCCCACCCTTTCCTTTCAATCCTTAAAGAAATGTATGAAGCAGTATTTCAAATGGGTCACAAACAAATGGGCTTATCTTCTCTTGAAGATAACCTGTGAACATCACCATAAAAAGTAGACAAATTACAGATGTTTTAATTGCACACGCTCTACCTATGTAAATGCAATCATTTGAGTTGACAGGTCACGAGAGGCCAGCTTTAAAGGTGGTTCCAGAAGCATTAGGAGCAATACTATCATCATTTCACTTCATACATTTTAGGTGCCAATAAAAACGTTAAAGTACACCTGAAAAGATTCACATGAAAAGAAAATGTGCGTATGTTTTCAAATGACAGCATCAAAAAGTAGCTCTGCACTTAAAAAGTGTCCTGGGAACTCTTCTGAGAATTAACGAACCCTACCCCCAGTGTGTGTGTGTGACAACAGAGGAGAGACCTGCATTAAAAGACTTAACATGAATTTTGTTAGCACATACTTTACTCACCGGCTTATCAGCAATTCTGGTAGAAACAAGATCTCTTGTGTAAGTAAGAACTTTGAGCAAACCCAAAGCTTGAGACAAGTAACTTAGTTTTCCTTTTCCCTCCCCTCCTTCCTCCATGCTTTGTATTGGAAAAAGTATCATTTGGATGAAGAATCTCTTATAAAGCCTCTTTTCAGGTCACCTTTGATCTTTACAGAATAAATACATTTCTATGAGCTAGAGGCAGCGAGCACAAAAAAGGCAACTCACCTCCCTCCCCCCCCTGTGTACTTCTCTTCCTAGGTATCAGGAATATATTAAGCCAAAATTGCAAACAAAAGAATGCTTGGGACCATAAAACTAAAATTACACCCTGCTGCAAATGCCACTTTTCTTGCTCTTGAGTCTACAACCTGGATTCTCTGGTTCCAAATCAACAAATGTGACATGGCAACGTATAACCTGAGAGAACTCCAGGGCTGCATCTCAAACAGGCCCACCATTAACACGCTGCCTCAGAGCGGGGCTGCCAGCTGTAAATACCCTCCCCACAGGAGCCAACACTCAGGACGTATGACAAAGGTTATCAGAAAACCTTGGTGCATTGTGATGTGAAGAGAAACCGGCAGACTGAGCACACTCACGGCATGCTCCTTGTGAAACCTGCCCATATGAAATGAATGCATTCCCTGAAACAAGAGGAATAAAAGGCTCTTTTCAGCCTCTGCAACAGTTTAATACCGCACACAAAAGCAAGTGAGCAGCCCCCGCATCAGTGTACTGGAGAGAACTTTTGTAGGGCTGCAGTCTGAGTACCATAGCAAGCACAGTACCCCTCCTTGGGTGTATCGTGTTCAGAAGGACAGCAGGTCAATGCAGCCCTCTGCACTTGTGGGGCTGCTGCCAGGTACACTGTACACAAACCCACTGCTCATTCCTCATGCTGCTCCTTTTGCCAAGATTGAGACTCCATCTCTGTTGATCCTGTGTGTCCCTGGAACCAAACCACAGACATGGGAATACCACCAGCACTTAGGGGCAATTGGAAAATATGCAGTTTTAGGAATGACCTTAATGGCTCTGCCACAATGGAATCTTGATTCCCATCCCCTAATTCTGCCATTTCTCTGGCTTGTCAAGCACACAGTTCCCAGATTCACTTCTATTGGAACTGCCCTTTTCTATGTGGGTTGCCACAGAAGTATTTAGCCCAGAAAACCAACTCAACTTTAACCCGAAACATCACTCAGCTAAGTGTTTCTAATCACTGAACTCAGAAATGTACTTAAATGTTAAGCCATATACACGGGCCATTAGTCAAAATTCCCTTTCTTTTGAATAGTTTTACCAGCTTTGACATTTCAGAACACTATTAATTTAAGTCTGGTCTGGAAAAGAAATCTCACCAATCTTTAGGAAACTGATTTTCAAAAGACTATGCTAAAATGTCTTCATGGATTGCTCTCATTTGTCAATGTTTCACTTAAAAGCAGGTTTAAGATAAATTAAATGCATTAAAAATGGAGCCCTTCCAAGAACATAGATTAAGTTTGTGACAAGAGCCAATCCACACATTGGACTTCTCAATGAAGTGCGATTTGATCTTGCAATGAGAAAGCCACTAATACAATATATACCTCTAAAGTGAGAAACTACAGCAGGAAGCAAACTGCATTGGTTGGGATAGCCAGAAGATGAAGAAATACAACAACCGCTCAGGAAAGCCTCAGAAAGGACAGAAATGCTTTACAGGATGACAGTAGCTGAGCAGATCTGAGCAGAAGTTCAGCTCATCCATTAGTCTGCCTCTGGCAGCTGCCCAAAGCATAAAGGCAGACCCAGCACCACTGCCAAACCCTCCCCACATCTCCAGCAGTTTGCAGCCTGGAGATCTGCTGTAAAAGAAATGGCATCTTTGTACTTGATAGTCTCGCATGGAATTTTCCTCCATAAATTCATCCAATTACCTTTTGAACCCATTTACAATTTTGTATCCACAACATCCTGTGGAAGGACATTCCACAGCTTAACAGCTTTGCCTGAAGTACCTTTGTTGCATTTGTG
>JBCJKH010036580.1:4617-19211 GCA_039877255.1 Loriculus beryllinus | reverse complement strand
TTCTGATTGCCACAGGGGAGAGAAGGTGCCTGTAGTAACCCAGGGCTCATCCCAGGCTCTGCTGAACGGATGCTCACAAATACCACAACACTTCCGCATTTAAACTTTAGCATTTAAACACCTCATTGACAATCTGTGTTTGATACTGTATGTTTAAAGGAGAGGTTAGCCCATAAATCATAAGTTTTACTGTGCCTTCCAGCATTGTGCTTATGAACAATACTAGTGGGTTGCTATATAATTTTCATACAGATTCACAGAAAGAAGCCCATCATCTGCAGCCTTACTGGGCACCGTCTGTGTTTGTGGAAAGCAGGTCAGTGACTGTAGCAGAATTCAGACCTTAGTTCTTCTTAGACTTTTGATGTTGGTGTCCATGGTGCAGCTAAGCACCAGCTTAGTTCAAGTCTTTCATCTCAGGTTGCTGCCTATGTAATGCAATATGTGATTCCTTCACTAATGTGTGCCACCAGCCCCACTTTAAGAGCAGTTTTGGTACTGCTGACAAGGTTTACAAGCATCAGAAACCCATTTCTAGGTCAGCAGCAAAGAGCCACAGCTCAAGCCAGGTGAAGATGGAGGGGGATATTCACCCATAAGACACAGAACCCAGAGTCTCCTGAAATGTTGCTGCCTTGCCATTGACTACAGTTTTTTATTACACTGACCATTTAGTTCTCTGTATTTCAGTGAAATCAGATGTGGGGCATACACCCAGTTTTGTCTAGGTACCACTTTAATCTGTTTACACCTTGATTTGTGACAGAGCTGTTAAACAGCCTTCCGCTTGCTGCAGTTGGCTTTATTTCCCCCTTGCAGTAGTCAAAACCTGCTTTCACCAGCAGATCTGAGCAGCTCGCAGATTGCAGTGTGCATATGGGTTGATAAATTCTTTCTCTGTGGTTATTTACGCAGTTAATAAATTAAACTGAAAAGCAGTACAGCCACATCTGATGTCAGCTCCCACAGCATTTAAACTGAACAGCGTCAGCAAAAAATCCTGAATAAAAATGTGGCTACGTGGGTTCCCTCGTTCAGAGAAGGTGCCACATTAAGCAGATGTAACAGTCACAGTGCGGATGCTACACCTGCATTGGAACTTGCTATTGGAAAAACCCAACACAGTATTGAAGGATAGTCTTGGGAGGCATCAGAAGGCAATCCTGAAGCTCAAGTACATCAGCTCAAACTGTGTTTAGCCGCTTCCTCCACAGCTGATGGGAGTCATCAGCTGGAAGGAAAAGGCTAAAACTAAAACTGAGAATTGGGATGTGAGAAGGGACCTACTAAAGCACTTCAGTCTGTATCTCGCTTCAGTGAGAGTATTTGTGTGCCTGAAGCCAAGCCAAGGCCTAAATACTGCATCAGCACTTTAAGCAGTGCTCAGTAGTTACACAAGTGAAGGATCTATTTTCCTTGGTTTTAACTTCCCTGTGGTGAAGGTGTCTGGAAGCTGCAACAGCCCAGTGCAGCAGCATTTCTTTTTGCTTCCCCAGGGATGTGGGAAGGCATTGCTTGTTCCAGCAACCCCAAGGAGTTCCTTTGGGCTGCAACAAGATCCCATGGCAGTATTTATTAAACTGTAAATTGCTACAGCTTGAGAAAATACTTAACGAGAAAATACTTAACAAAAAAATACCAAAACACACGGGTGGTTGAGTTGCCTTCAGTCTGCTCAAAAGCCTGCTGGCATTCATAAATACCTTAGTAGTGATGGTGAAGGACAAGTAATGGTTTTAGTTTCTTCATAAGGGTTAGCCCCCACTTTAATGGAATTTCAAGTTTTATTCTGAAAAGACACTCAGTAAGATTATTTCAAATACAGAGAGTTTGTGTTTAGATCCAAAAAGAAAGGCATTGCCAAGCTCATCTCTATTCTTCAAGGCTAGGTTGGACAAAGCCTTGGGTGGCATGGTTTAGTGTGAGGTGTCCCTGACTATGGCAGGGGGGTTGGAACTGGATGATCTTAAGGTCCTTTCCAACCCTAACTATTCTATGATTCTAGCATAATTTGCATACCCATTGCTGTCAATGAACAGACATCAGAAGGGTTTAATTTTAGCTTCCATGTCTGTTTGCTAATAAGTTTGCACACATTGCAATTAGAAAAGCCTCTGCAAAAAAAGCTCTCAGGAAGCAGAAAAGTGTTACCATGACTCCAAGATTCATTAACAAGGCCAGTATATGTAGGTTTCTCAGAAATGTCATCTGTCCCTGATACTTTCACACCTATCTTGATCCATTCCAAGTACACGTTCCATTAGGAACTGAACCTTTATTTCCACTTCCTTAACTCCAAATTGATATTAGCTAAAAATGCAGATGACTGCAACTTTGGTTTTTCTTCTGTGATGATGCAGCCTGTTATTGATGTGCTTTTTCTTTACTATTGGTTTTTAATATAAGTAATTAGAAATCTCATTTCATCAAACATACTCCTTGGCTAATTAGGTTTGCCTGCTGCTTCTTAGTTTCACAGTCGGGCCATCCGTTTCCTCTTAATGATACTCCTCTGGATTGTTCTGCAGTGATGAATCTCCTCGAAGTTCTCATTCTGAACATGCACTTTGTATGTAAGGGGGCCTGTAGGGATGCTGGGGAGGGACTCTTCATTAGGGTCTCTAGTGACAGGACAAGGGGTGATGGGTTAAAACTTAAACAGGGGAGGTTTAGATTGGATATGAGGAAGAAATTCTTTACTGTTAGGGTGAAGAGGCACTGGAATGGGTTGCCCAAGGAAGTTGAGTGCTCCATCCCTGGCAGTGTTCAAGGCCAGGGTGGACAGAGCCTTGGGTGACATGATTTAGTGTGGGGTGTCCCTGCCCACGGCAGGGGGGTTGGAACTGGATGATCTTAAGGTCCTTTCTAACCCTGACTATTGTATGATTCTATGATTCTGTTTGTACCTCTGCTGCTTGCAACACCGCAGTCTGACAGTCACTTCCCTGTGCAGCTGTGCACCTTCATACCCCCAGGGTACTGGGGCAGAGTTCTCTGCACCTTCATCCAAACTGCGGTCATCCTCCCAGCTTTGTACTCCCTGCGCTGGACCACAGCCATGGCTTTTGCATTGGATTGCTCACAAGAAGCTCTTGCTACCACTGTGTGAACCACCCTTTTTGTCTTTCCCTCTTCACCCTTTGTTTTGGGGCTTTTAGTGTATAATATTGTGTTAGGGAGCATGTAGTGCCTAGTAGCTTCTAATAGGAGATAGCAGGGTTTTAGGTGCCCAAGAAGCATTGTCCCAGGAAAAAGCAAAGGGCCAGTTAGTATGGACAATGATTGCGCTCTGAGCAGTATGATTAGCACAATGAGTAAGGGTGACTAATAAAGAGGTGAAGTGCATCACGGTGAAACCATATAGCTACTGTAGGAAGAATATCTTGGGGGCATCACTGGCTGCATTGGAGGAGAAGACTGTCTGGCAATGCTCACCACCACCAGCACCACCACTCCTTCACCACCCAGCTAAACTGCCATGAAAGCTTCACTTTTCTCTTTTCCTTTTTCCTTTCTCATATCTGTTTTCATTTTCCCTTTTCCCTTTCCCATTTCCTTTTCCCTTTTCTCTTTTCTCCTTTCTCTTTTCCCCTTTCTTAAATTTGTAGGTTTTTTTATCTTTCCTTGAAAATGGCCATTCCCATCAGGGCTGATATCCCTCGGTTCTTCATATCATCAGTCACATCCAGGCACATAAACATCCATTGTTGGATAAAACAGCTGGGTAATCAGTCACTTCAGTGATTTATTGCTGGTGCCTAGGGTGCCCAGGGTTTCCACTTTTAGGTTTGTAACAATTTCATCTGAATTTATAACAATTTCACCTGAATTAATGTCTAATAAACCTAAAAGGTCTTGCTTCTTCCTGTTTGTTCTTTTTGCATTTAAAAACTCATCCACAAAATGAGCCAAACATTTCTTCCTTCAAAAACCGGTCCTCTCTTGTTTTCTTCTAACAGCCTGGAATACCTACTGGATAGTGGAATACCTACTGGATAGTTAGTGTGTCAGGAGTGCTGCCGGTCATCCCTGCAGCCTGTTTTATTGCCTGTCTGTGGGAGGCAGCATGCACCAGTAGACAAGGAGCTGTACAAACACTGCCGGCTCTATCCCTGTCTGTGTGATTCGCTTTTCTGTGGTTTTGGCAAGTTATTTGTCTTAGTTTCTTTATCTGTAGTAAAGAGAGCATTTATACCAGGTTCTTACTGCTATCTGCAAAGTACTTTGACTTTAGAAATGAGAAGGGATTTAGATAAGTATAAGCATTTTTTGATAGATTCAGCTTGTTGACAATTAAATCTTTATGAACAAATAGGTCCTAAAATTAAAGGTCAGCTTATTTCGTGTCACCAAATATAGGAACCTGGTGACAGGAGGGAAGCTGCTTGGAGATGCATGAAAAGGTACCTACCTGGTCAAGTTCTACGGATGTGCTTTTATACACTCAGTACAAATGAAACTCTCTGGATTCACAGCTAATTATTACAAATGTGACTTATTTTACCTGTTTTACCCATCTAAAAGGTAGGAGTCTGATTCAGACATCTAATCTCCTGCTACAGTTGAGAGGGAGACGGATTCCTTGAAGAGCAGTCCATCCAACTGTTAGGATTCTACCATGCACAATGGCATCTTTAGCTGGTATCTGCTTATCTACTAAGTACACTCTAACTGCAACATCCTAGACATGTACAGTTTTGTAGTTGCATTTCTTTGGTTGCTTACAGTCTTTTTTGTGAAAAAACAGCCTGCGGAAACCATTCTTCGTGGTTGTTCTTGAGAGATGTCCTCTTGGGTGACTGCAGAAATTCATTCTACTATTCTTAAATCCATAATTTGACATTTTATGCTGTTCAATTTTTTTCCCATTTCCACTACTTCGAATCTAAGGATCATCTATTTATTTCTTGTGAGATAGCCTGAACCTCTTCTATATTAATCAGTTCCCATAACACAATGCCATAAGCAATTCTTGTCAGCATGTTTTGACATTTAATCCTAAAATAATGTGAAAATATCTAAGAAATCAGTTACTAGGCTACTCCTTGAGGAGCTGCACTCCTGACTTTCCTCCACACAGTACATTGCCCTTCAAAAAGCACCCACTGCTGTCTCTCCTCTAACTAATTCCTTATTCACCTGAAATTTCTTCCACTAATTTGCATCTTCTCCAATTTCCCATATGGCATGGTAGTCCAGACAGATAACATCGATGGCATTTCTTTTGTCTAGAAAATGCTTTAGCAAAGAAGGATGTCAGGCTATTTAAATGCACTACACATTCAGCAAACCCAAGCTGCAATTTATCTCATTCTTCTTTTTCTTCATTGTCTCCTATTTCTTTTTCCATCAAAATACATCAGGGCCCTGAGGGCACTAATAGGCAATAACTGCCCTGAGCAGCTCTGCCTGAGGCCTCCAGCCATCTCTTCCAGCTCCTCCAGGAACCACCACCCCTGGCTGTACCCTCACAACGTGTTCTTAAACCCCTCATACCTCCGAGATCAGAACAATGCCATTGCATTTTCATGCTTCCCCTGACTTGAGCTCCGTGTTGGAAGTACTGCTATTAGACCAATAGCTCTGTGTATTCTCAGGTCTCTTTACAGATGTCTCAGTAATGGAGATGACAGCCTGTCCCTGACCTGAACTCATCAATCTCTCTGACGTTTTTGTGTGCACCTCTAAGATTTATTTCTATACCCTTAATCACAGAGCTGTCCTGCCTTTGCCCATATGTTCCTCATCGTTGTCTTTTGTAACAACTGAGAAGTACAACAACAACTAATGCTTCATGAGAAAACTTCCTTTTGTAGATCTTCATCCAACTAGGCTGTTAGGTACGTGCTGACGTGAGTAGCTCCAGAGAGGATGCCTTCAGCATCAGAGCATGGAGAAAACACAGAGTTCAGGAGTCTTGACCCTGAACAGCAGGAGCCACCAAGGGAGCCCCAAGTCTTTGTCAAGTCTTGACCAGGAGAGGGCAGCTCTCTGCAGGCAGGGTGAGTGGAAAGAATGCAGTAGCCCAGCAGGCTTCAGAAGTGTGCTGCCATAAAAGACAACAAAAAATACTCTTACAAATATGTTAGCAATAAAAGGAGGGCCAAGGAGAACCTCCATTGTCTACAGGATACTAAGGGAAACCTAGTGACTGAGGATGAGGAAAAGGCTGAGGTACTTAATGCTGTCTTTGCCTCAGTCTTCAATAATCACACCAGCATACTCAGTTCCCTGAGTTGGATGGCAGAGATGGGGAGCTGGCTGAAGTCCTCATAATTCAGGAAGAAATGGTTAGCGACCTGCTGCTCCACTTAGATGTACACACTTCTATGGGACCAGAGGAGTTACACCCAAGAAAGCTGAAAGAGCTGGTAGAGAAGCTTGCTAAGCCACTCTCCATCATCTATTAGCAGTCCTGGTCTAGTGGGCAGGTCCCAGGGGATCGGAGGTTGGACAATGTGCCCTGCAAAAAGGGCAGGAAAGAAGACCCCGGAAACTACAGGCCTGTCATCCTGAGCTCAGTGTCAGAGAATGTCATGAAGCAGATGATCCTAAATGAGATTAGAAAGCACATGTGGGAAAACAGATGGATCAGGCCCAGTCAGCATGGGTTCATGAAGGGCAAATCCTGCCTGACCAACCTGATCTCTAAGATAAAGTGATCTGCCTGGTTGATAAGGGAAAGGCTGTGGACGTTGTCTATTTGGACTTAACATTTGACACTGTCTGCCACAGTGTTCTGGAGAAATTGGCTGCTGGATAAGTGGATTCTTCACTAAGTTGGAAACTGGTTGTGTTCAAAAGTGTTCAAAAACTGTATAGATGAGGCCTTCAGTGATATGGTTTAATGGTGGTCTTCACAGTCCTGGGGTAGTGGTTGAACTTGATGATCTTAAAGGTCTTTTCCAGTCTAGTTAATTCTATGATTCTATGCTTTAGAGGCCAGCAGAAAAAATGTTTAAACACTTCACCCTGTTGGACACTTGCACCCAGTTGCCAAGCTTGCTGTCACAAGATTAGTGACATTCTGCACTTCAGCTCACATAATGTAGTCTTCCGGCATCTCAAGGAGCTGACATAGGTGTCAAGAGACACTTCCCAAGGCTAAATATTGGAGCTTGCATTTTAATACAGTACATTATTACAGGAAAATATTCTCATCTAGCAGCCATGCGCCATATGGTTATCTACTTTCAAGCAGATTGCTAACCCCAGACCGCCTTAACGCAAATAAATCATGGCATTCTCTTAATATATTGGAGGCTGCATCTGTTATCCTGCACCTGTCACTACTACAGCAACAGAATGATTTATGGTTCTAAACTTCAGCTTATTATGAAATGGCACACGGATAGACACACATGCCCCCCTCACTTTGGGGGACAGATGGAAATGTAGCTGTGTCATAAACTTCAGACATTATTTCCTGATAATACCAAAGCACTTTGATGGACAGATCTTTGGAGGAACACACCTAGAAAATTGTTACTCACCAATATCTATGTGTTTCTTTGATAACTGGGACTATGCTTAACATCTGCCAGTTTAACTTATATGACATGAGGTGTATTTAAAACATTTGTCCACACTGGAGAAACGAAGATCAGTACGTAGCCTTAGAGAAGAGAAGCTCCCCAATTACTTGATGCTTATAACTCAATTTAAGGTGATCTTAAAGTAATTGATTGTGTGTATATATATAAAAGTACAAGCAACTTAGAGAAAACAGACCTACTACTTGTTCAAGACCCTGTAATGAAATATATTTGTAACTTGAAACTCAACTACAATCTTGTTTTAAGTTGTTCTTTCTTAAAGATAGAATGAATTTCATGTAACTTTACCAGTCTAATACACACATGTAAGTCTCTTGTGGCTCTATGGACAATGAAGGCCAATGCCTCCCATGTTAAAAATACATGTCATTACATGTCAATACGTAACTATATCTTAAGTAGATACAGAAGACTTTTTTTTAGTATGTGCCAAAATTCAATCACATAAAAGATCAACCCCAGGACTTCTACACATTAAATTAGGAATTAGCATGGCTTGCTCAGATTAAGTTATTAATTCATCTGTTTCTCTATATTGTTTTGACAAGCTCCTTGCCCTAGCTTTCAACTACCACTTGTCTGTACTATCACATATTACCAAGAAACTCTTATTGATGTGTGATCTTTGCAAAGTGTTTAAACATAACTGCAAATAATTTCAATTACACACTGCTTGAACACCATGAAGATAATTCAAGTAGCTTGAAACATTACCAAACTCCTTGAAGACATTTGACTTAGGAGATTCTTAGGTTTTTCCTATTCTTCCATGTCGGCTTTCAGAGTTACCACACTCTATGCTTGGAGAACAGCAGAACATGGCTTTCTTCATTATCACATAAGTATCACACCTTGGACAGCAAGATGAGATGGACAAGAAATACCATCTCTGTGTAGTCGTTGTTCTCTTTCATGACCAAATTGGAGTAACTAAATTCCTTCTGCCTAAGAACTTCATACATTAGTACAGGCAGATTATTTTTGATTGTGCTTTTCATTGATATCAGGAATTTGCAATTGACATCAGATCTGGTTAGTAATTTTCTGTAATGAATTGTTGCACTGGCATCTTTTATTCACATTACTTTTTTGATGGTTACTTGCCTGGTTTCGTGCCAGCTTGCCTCCTTCCTCAGCAACCACCAAGAGACCAATAAAAGCTTCAGATTCCTCACCTTTTGAGCTCTGTGACTACAGAGGATTAAACGTGACAGCTAAATTCACTGTTTCTTCAGAAAATTGCTGGCTGATTAATGAAAGAGAATACACTTGAGTCATTACCTCTACATTCAGGTTCTTAAGAGCTTTATCTTGTCCCAAACAAGGAAGCTTGTTGGACCTCCAACCCCCAAACTATCAGACTCTTACAGGCCACTAAGCATCATATTGTGGAACAAGAGCCCTCTAGATCCCTGAAGTGTATCTGCGGCTAAATATTGAGGTTTTCAGCTCCGTTCAAATGTCTGGGGTATTAAATTCTCATCCCAGTTCTCAAAACTATTTTCACAGGTGCAAAATTTGCTTTTTCAGCAAGCTGCGAATGAACAGATGTTATTATACATCTCAGTAGACATCTCACAGCTCACTAGAGTTATTATATTTGTTTGATGCCATGCTGCAAGATTTTCAGGGGGTTTAGATGTGCAAATTGCAGGTAGAGTACTTAACAGAGTCTTCAAAAAGTCCTATAGAAATCTAATTCCACTCATTTCAAATATGCCTTTTAACAGCAAAGTAACGTAAAATGTACAGAAGCACATTTGCACAATATCCATTGTGCTTCTGTATACTGAAAAAAAACAATTGTGAAATTATTATTGCCTCTGTGGCAAATAACTCTGCAACAGAGGACAATGCTGCCTAGATTAGAGTTATTTATGGTCTCTACATATTGTGAGAATTATTGATGTTCTAAGGTTGTGCTTTAGAACCTCAAAGTTATTTAAAATGCAAAATTATTGACAAATTGTTAGCAGATTAGCACTGGGTTTAAAAAAAGAAAAAAAGAAGCAGGCATGGGTTTTCATACCTAAATGGAAACTGGTCTTTGAGAACACACATAAAAAACTTTAGGATATTGGGCCAAATTCTGCCTTCAAATCTGGTATTTTACTGAAAATTCCTAGATTGTAAATCAAAGAAGATTTTTGCCAGTGCTGAATAACAGAAACAAACCAGTCTTGGAGAAGCTGTAAGTCCCAAATTTCATTTTTCTGAACTGGCTGAGGCAAACTGCAGATCTCAGTCAACAGCTTCTCCCATATGAGAAACAAAAAACACCATGCCAAACTTCTGCTTTCAAGTGAAAATATATCAGTGTTATTAGCTATTTAAGGCTGGAGCCAAAGCCTGTGGAAGTCTGCCACTTATTTTAATAGACTTTGATACGAATCTTTCTGAATCATAAACAGAATCATAGTAAATAAATAATACTCCAAAAAGCAATCTCAATTCTCCTTCATTGGTTCAGGTCTTGTACAGTTGGAAAACTACCTTATGGAAGTTAGATTTCTGACATGTGAAATTACATATGCAGAGGAATCCGCACAAGGAAATGAACATTCTTCATGTTTCATCTCGTTTCCTGCATTTTATATATAGGCTACTTCAACTTCAAACACAGCAGCCTGAAAGCAAGTGGGAAAGTTAAGATTTTGAATGAAATAAAAAAGACAAGGAAATAATTGCTGTCTTAAACTGTATGGGAGAAAGCTATTTTTAGTTGTGTTCCTGTAGATTACCAGCAATTATACAGAAATATACTTATATACAAATAGAATAACAGATGTGTATTCTTTAGGAAAAGAATGTTACCAATTTTCTAAATTTAATAATTTTCTTATATGTTTTTAGTGCTTTTCTTGTAGTTCCAGATTCTTTGGATACAGTAATAATGTAGCAATTCCAGGCTCCACTGGAAGCCAAATTAAGTTTCTAATCCCTAGAGCTAAAGAGAAAACAGCGTGCCAAACAGCTAACAAAAAGATCAATTAAATCTGTAGGGTTTTTTAATCCAAAATCATACTTATTGGAAATATTAGGAATTAGCAGCACTGAACTACTATTAAGGATACAAAAAGGCTATACTTGCATCACTGGGGGTCTTTTTATATTCTCATTATATCATTATATGATTATATTCTCATTTATTCTATGTTAATCAGTGTAATTTGGGGGTTGAAAGTAGAATTCAGTTTGTGAGACGATTTTTCTTATGTTGCTGGCAGTCTCTTTATTCTCCCCCTGAGATACATATTGTTCTCAGAAAAGACTGGAACCCCAGTCAGTACTCCCAAAGGAGCCAGGTTAGCAGAAACACTCAGAAACAGATATAGCAATGGTAAGAGACTCAGAAAACATGGCCTGCCGTAAGAAGTTGAAAGAATCAAGATTCTTTAGTCTAAATCAACCAAAAGAGAAAATGCTTGTATTCTTTTGTATAAAATATCACCAAAACCAGGAAACGACTTGTTCTGCATAACTGGGATGGACAGGATAAGAAGTCACAGGATTAAGCTGCAGGAAGGATCATTTAGGTTGGATATTAGTAAATGCAGTTTGATGTTTTTATAACAGCGTTTTGACCTGTTCCTCACGATCCCTACCACTAATTGCGTGTTAGGGAAAAAGAGAACTTCTATAGTGGGCTTTTTTAACATGATTGGTAACAAAAGATACGGCATTCAACTGTAGATCTGAATAACTACTTAGATTCTTTGATTGGTAGAAAGTGAAAAGACCAAGGCGGCAGAAAAGTAGAAATTAACTGGTGGTGTACAGCTGCTTTTTCCATGCCTTTCAAGTGTATATTTCATTATAATGAATCCAGAATGCAGAATTTCCCACATCTTAGAGGAATGATCCCATCATTCCTATTCAATTAAAAAAAAAGAAAATTAATCAGTCTCTTTTTGAACAACACTAATCCAGTCCCTTTTAAGGCATTAAGATCTAATTTATACACTCACTCATAAGTTTCACATAAGCAGCTGCATTACAAGACTTTGATGTAAAGGACTCATTATGCCAACCACTGAAACTCCTGCCACATGCAACTTCTCAAACTAACCTAGAAAAATCATGTAGTTACATTTATTTACTCCTTTTACCTGGAGGTATCAAAGTGCTTGAGAAACTCTAATTATCCTCACAACAATCCAGCAAGGTAGCAAAGTAGTAGTGCAACCTATTTAAAACACAAGAAAATAGAATGACAAGACTAAGTCATTTCCTTGAGATCATGGAGATAAAAAGGAGCTATCATTAAAGCAGTTTAAATAATTCTTCATTTCTATTCACAAGATAGCGCTTCCTCTCTAACCATGACAACGTCCGTCAGGTATGGCATTTCCACTTCTCTTGTCGTTTGCCCTTTGTCTCAATTTTAACATGCAAAATTGGTGTTTCATCATAGTGTCTGATCAGATCAAGCTTCCAGAGCATCCAATTCACGGAAACTCAGAGGCCACTAGGTCAGGCAAGACTTGTCCTTGGTGAAACCATGCTGGCTGTCTCAAATCACCTCCCTATGCCTTATGTGTCTTTCTGATACTGAACACTTCTGCTTCTCCCTACACATTAAGCCTTTCAGATAACTGCAGAATAGAACAGATCCTGGTTTCCCAAATGAATGCTTTTTGTCCATGTAGCAGAATGCATGCAGTATGTTTTTTCCACCTCTGCTTTGCCTCTGCTGACATAAATTAACAAAAGTAGCTGTATAAAGTTGTATTATTAGATCAGTGGCTTTCACTGAGTGCTTACCTGGGCATCTCTGCACTGCTTCTCAAAGGCCCACTTAAGATACTTAAGCAGATAGATCTCAAATGTCTTAACCTTGCTTAAATGAAAAGTATTCAACAAAACACCATTGTTATTAAATTGGATCTGTATATTTCTTTGCAGAAGAAAATATAACAAATCAAATAAGAGAAGTGAGCTAGCTCTGTGATATTTTTCCAAAAAATTTACATCCTTAAGCACATAATGGTGTTACCTATTTCATTTCTGAATTCCTCACAATCTCTTTTTGATATCGAGCTGCCCTAAACAGTTCATTGTTGTGACAGCCTCTAATATCTAATAGCCATTTAACATCTCTGTACACTCTGGCCTCTTGTACCTTTTCACAGCAGGAGCTACGTAACCTCCCTGCCTCAAGGGCATAGCTACTCTGTAGTTCTTTTTTATTATTATTATTTTCTTATTTTGCTTACTTCTCTAGGAAGACAGCATGATCAACATCTCCCAGGAAAATGCCAGGCAGCATTCACTCCCCTCTAGGTCAGCTGTACCAGTTCCCTTTTAAATTTATTAAACAAACCAGTCCTTCTATTATTACCAGCATGATTATTACTCATTAGTTGTACTGCAGAAACACTGCAGCGTTTCATCTTGTTACACACTCCAGCAATACATAGTAAATAATTGAACCTGTTCTCAAGACAAAAAAAGAGGGGGAAACCGTGGATATGACAAATAAGTGAGAGGAAATGCAAACTAATCATAGGAAATATTCTGTGCCAAATTTGTTACAGACGGAAAACAGACAACGAATGTCATTCTGGTGACAGGCAGATGAACTGCTCCGTATATGCAATTACAAGCAAGATGCTCTCTTCTCCAAAATATGAACAAGCCAGTCTGGAAAAGGCGGTGTATCCTGGAGCAAAGGGAATGTGTGACTCCTCTTTTCCTCCTGCAGGCAGGAGGGCTTACAGCAAAGCAGACACACAGCCTCCAACACCAGATGTCCATGCACTCCCAGTTCCTTGGTATTTGGATACTGTGATCTCCTTAAATGCACAAACAATCCCTAAAATCCCTGATGAAATAAAACTTCAGTGGCTTTACTTCTTTTTAGGATTTCACATTTCTTTTTATATGCGTTATCATCTGCCTTCTGGTACATTCACAATTCACCTCCAAATTGTGAGTATGGTCATAATGCTTGAAAAGCAGTACTATTCTGAAAACTAATATGCTGAAAAGAAACCTCAAATGGCACTGTATGGATGCAACCTTTTATTGCCTCCTTGCTGCCTCTAATGCAAGCTGTTTACTTTGGCATATTTGAAAGGCCACACTGTTATTTGTCCTAAAACTTGCTGCAGATTGATTTGATAATCATGCCAAGTTCTTTCTGTTTCTGATGTCTTCAGTCCCAATAATTCAACTCATTTATCAGTGCTGGTAAAGGAATGGAATGTCTCTTGCTGTGCAGCTCTCACAGAAGTACAAGTGAAAGAACTTTTATCAATATTATGTGTCCAGAAAGTGCTATGCAACACTCAGCGTGGTTCCTGTATGTTGCGCTTCTGAATTCACACAACTGTAACCATTCTATTTTGTCCGCTTTTCTGACTTTCAGTCCTTGACAGAGATGCGTTCTGTCTGCTGAGGGCACAATGCTTTAAAGTTCACATTGAAAAGCAGATCATCGAATCAGAAAGATTAATTTCAACCCTTTGCTAATTATAAACTTGTGTTCTGCCTTTAAGAAATTAAACTTGAGAAAGACTCAAAATCATGTGATCTAGAAATCTACCGCACATATTTCCTGCAGTATATAAATGATTTTTTAGATGCAGTTACCACAAATGTAAATACAAAGAGTCAGTGTTCCTCTTGAAAACTCGCCTATGTTACCATTTGCATCCACTTTCAAACTTTGCAGCTCCTTGACAAATTACTCTTTGTATTGCATTGGACACATTCTGAACCAGTGTGACTCATTTTCCTGTGCTAGAGATCCTGGCATATCAGAACACAAGAGCTACTAATCTCAGTGTCAATATGCAGTTAATTTGGAAATGGAAATCAGCTTGCCATACAACAAACTTAGCTTGAGGTGTGGATAAAGAGAGCCTGAAAGAACAAACAGAAAAAAGGCACTTGATTGAAGAGTGCAGCTGATCTGCAAGAAGCTGTGCAAAGATGAGCCACAAACACCAGTGTTTAAATTCATGGATTTGGATGTCACAAGGACTTTATTACTTTTCTAGGTTTATCATAATGGATAAGAGACCTTGGCTCAAG
>JBCJKH010036575.1:0-11945 GCA_039877255.1 Loriculus beryllinus | reverse complement strand
AACCCTTAGTCACTTCCAGCCTTGCTGCAGATGTGGGCCAACAGATCACTTCATCTATGCCTCCACATACACTCACATCAAACACTGAGAGTTTGATTTTCTCATTATGACTGTACAAGGAAGAGTAATCACAGCATAGCCCTTTCTCGTTTCATGCAGTCCTGTAACTGTTGTTATAAGAGGTTTTGTTATTTTCCATAGCACAGTGGGAGGAAAACAAAGGCAGAAGGACACACAGGTGAGCTCTGACCACTCATTGCCCACTGTGTGTCAGGGCAGAATCACATTCAACCCTTCAACACTAACTGGGGGCTCCAATGTTTCACTGTTTAATTGCCATTAAAATTTTTTCTCCCCAAGAGATAAGGAGCAAAGTAAGAGATCCTAAAGGAAAAAAAAAGATTAAAAAGACAGCAGCAGCAACCCACTCTCCAACCTCAAGAGAACAAATACAGCTTCAACAAACTACCTTTTGGATACAGTTCTATTCAGTAGCGAGGTAAAATTAACCAGAAGTATTTTTCCGAGGCTGTGACATATGTCAACTGAAAGCATTAGGACTATAGCATATACCTAATTTATAGCTTTTACAGAGCATTTCCAGCTCTATTCATGCTTCTTTCACACTATTCAAGTGTATTTAAAAAAAAAAAAAAAACAACAAAAAGTCCTGTAACACATATTCCCTAATGCACATCTACAAGCAAAGCATCTACGGTCTCATCCAGCATGATTCACGTTACAGAGCAAAAGAAATTATTAAATAGACTGGCTCACCCAGCCTGTTTTTACACATCAATAAATAACCATAACACAGCAGAAATAGAGATGTGGCTTTTTCTCTTTGGAGTTAATTCAAACACTGGCTCTTCTTCAGACCTTCCACACTGTGTAAAATAGAGCTGGGCAAATAATTCATTATGAATTATTCATTCAATTAATTTAATTTCTTCTGCTCACTAATTAACTATCTTGACTTTTCTGAATGTTTTCATTATCTGAAAATTATTTACTCAACAGTTTCTATGAATAACTCCTTGCCTCTAGATTGTTCACAAGCAGATTACTGCAAGAAATATAAATTGTAAATTCAAGCTGTGTTGAATAGTTTTAATTAGACATACAAGTCACATGTCGTTTTTCTGCTTATTGGGTATATGAAAAAACCCAAAACCCCAAACAAACCAATATAACACAACTATCTCCTGCAAACAAAACCATTCCAAGACTGAAATTTATTTGCCACAAAAAATTCTTGAACCTACTAACTGCACAGAATGATTTAGTCTTCCTCTTTGAAGAAACAGTATATTAAGCATGTTAAATTAGAAATGTAAAACACAATTTGCATGCATCGATTCTTTAACCACTTGAGCTTCTCCTTCAAGGCTATGTATGTCCTCTTCCAGGCTCAAACCTCCACCAGGACTCCCCAGTCTGAGTCTGGATAAGGGAGGAATGGCAGTGCCACTCCTAGGAGTAAAATCAAGAGGATGTCTGAGTTTCCTCTTTAGTCTCCACACAAGGAGAAAGTCATTTACATGGCCAGGTTTAGCAGGCTCTTACAGAGGCTACATTGCTTTTTTCCTGCTTTCCAGAGGAAACTGAGTTATTTATGGAGATAAACAAAAACACCATGCATTCTTTTGATTGAAATCATACCTCAGCACTGGATTCACTGTTTCCTTACTGTGGCACCCAGGCAGGTCGTTAAGCCATCTGCTTTCCTAACTACAGGCACAGGGATGGAAACATGTCCTTACCCTGCTTGGCTGATGCATGAAAGGGAATGACGGAATGGGAAACAACTACAACAAGCAACCAGAACATGGTCAACTGAAATGAATGTGGCTGGGGAATCAACTATATACACAGAGAAAAGGTATACAGAAAGCCTTTCAGCTTTTCAACAGCTGGGCAAAGGAAATTTTTCCTAGCAACAAAATCCCAAATCTACCTTGGACGTACCTTTCTTCTTCATGCAGCTGTTGTTGCTTGTAAATGGGAGCTGTTCATTTCCACTCCCTCTAGGGTGAGAGGAAATGGAGAAGTTTAGATGACAAATAATAGGCTATCAGAGCCTAGAGTTTTTCAAAGAGAAACACAGAACTACTAACAACTCCCTATTGTTTCTCAGAGGAGATGGCAGCAGACCATCTCAGGTGGGATGGAAGAATGAGAAGCAGCTGTGATTGCTGTAATCATTACTTGCTATGACCTGAGGGAGCTGTGCTGCTGCCATCAGTTAAAGTTAGTTGGCAATTCTCCTGCCAATTTACAGCCATATCTGCTTCCCACCCACCCCAGGTGGAGGAACTGCTCTGTGGACATCTCATCAGATGTAACAATCAATCTTAAGAGAGCTCATGAGACACATGTGGTGTGAGTCATCAGTTAAAAGTTACAGATTTTCAACTGAGGTAACAGTTAACGAAGTATGTATAATATTCGCATAAGAAACAGGCCAGATTTGGATGTATTCATCCACAAGAACCAATCTTTAACTCAACCCTGGGCAGAGGATAAATTATTTTAAGTCCTAAAGTGTCAGTTTGACCTTTTCCTTCAACACATTAAAGACCTCATACTCCACAACTGAAGACTTTATGAGAAGGCTGTACATAGGATTTGCCAAGCAGAACTCTTAACTTGCATTATAAATGAAAGTGCCTTTAAAAAACACTTTCAGACAGTATGTAATTCTGTATAATGGATAAAATATGATTTCTGTTAAAAAAATTTCTACTTCTTTCATCTAATATAATGTATTTCCAGCCAAATAATTTTAGTTAAAATTAGTGTTGTACAGTATTTTCATTCTTGCAAAACAATTCTTCTGTAATACCACACAGACCTATACTGATTAATGTCCTTGAAGATTTCCTTAAATATTTAGAGCTGAACTTTAATTCTGCTCACAAAAACAATCTTATCTCATTTCTTGACTACTGGAATTCCTCCTATTAAGTCTGTAGCATACATGTTACAGCAAACAGATGAAATTCTGGATGACGATATACATAATGAGGAGGCCCCATTCTTTACAGAGAAGGCTAATTAATCATTAGGTGAGTGCTAGTAAATTTTCTGAATCACCAAGTCTCTGACAGACATGCTGTTAAGCCAGCAAAATGCCCACAGATGTTACTTGCCCATCAGAGGAGAAAATATTCTCTTGAGGACTCTGAGCATTTTGTCACGGTTTATTTATTTATTTTTGAATGAAACAAAAAATTAGCAAACCCATGTAATGATTAATGTATATGTGCAAGCACAATATAATAGCATGACACCAATTAATAATTAAAACTAGTACTGTATTTTAAGATGCTAAAATAGAAATGTGAATTGCTTTCCAGCAGCTCTGAAATGGTACAATTAATAGCTCTACTGCACTGTCTGCTTAATAGCTTAAGGATAACTTGATTCAGAGAAAACTGTCTCGACTTGCTTCACTTTACTTTCTCACTACACCTTTCAGTACTTTGCTAGAGCTGTCTCCACACAAAAGCTCCATCACTACCTTCAATAACCTGTATTGTTTTCTTCCTCTGGCTGTAAAAGCCAGAGCCTTTGGTACAGCCCCATGTCTGCCAAGAACCACCTGACCCATTCTTCACTTGGTGGAAATTGGAGGATGTGTCACACGTTTCAAACTGCCCATGGGGAGCCTGGTTTGGTTGGCCAGAATGTGTCCAAATATGCCACGAACCCAAAGGCAAAATTAGACCCAAACCAACAGCCTTTGAATACATCAGATGCTTGGATCAGTCTTTTGCAGGATACTTCTTATGACAACAGACTACTCAATGAGACTTTAGATCTGCAGTTTCACTTAAATTATCATTCTCCTTCATAGATTTGAAAAGGATGGTCTCAGGAAAACATTAATGAGTATTTTTTTAAGTATTTCTGTAATTACAGGGATATTTTTCAAGTGCAGAATACAAGGCAGGGCCTCAGCAGGACTCAAACCTGAAACCTCCTTCCTCACTAAACATTTTTCTTTCAACAATATTTAACCTCCCTCCATGCCTTTATAAAAGATAGTATGAGGCTGGCGTATATAAAAAACTACTGTTTCTTTTATTCCTCCCTCTCCCTCCTTGGGTATTTATTACATTATAGCTCATTAGCTGAGCTCATTAAGACCGCAGTACAGGTAGGGAATAGGTAATTGGTTGGGTGCAATTATTACATTAATTTAATTAGGTGGTTTGTGCTTTTATCAAAAAGGTGACCTCTGTGGATACTGGAATAGGTTTCACTCCCTTACTACCTACTGGGTTGTGGGCAGCCATGGCTCTGTGTTTACTCAAGAGAGTGAAAAGCCACATGAAAATTGCTTTTGGTGCAGCTCAGACTGATGGGAAGAGGCAGCTGTATCCAGACAGCTGTCTTACAAGACCACTGGGTTTTAATATGACTCTGTCCCTCCTCACTTCCTTGAATGCCACTGATGCTTTATTGCGTGGTAGCCAAAACACAGCCCTGGAGATTAGGAACATAGCCTTGTGCTCAAGACAGGCCAAATCTCTTAAGATACCATGGTAGTAAAGCCAGAGCAAAAGAATTAAAAAGCATGGAAGAATGCAGTAAATATACTCACATCTCCATATTAATGTAACTGAGCCAGCCAATGCCAATATCAGGGGCCCAGGGACATCCATCCCATCTCATTTTTGGGACAGTGCCTCTGGCAGGGCAGGCAGCCATGACCCACATGGTCTGGCTTGGTGACAGTGCCATGAAGAGGACAGCGAGCCTTTCACCTCATGTCACTGCTCAGGGCTCATCACAAGCTGCCCCCAAACACTCCTAGAGGGCTTTTTTATTTTCATATTGCTTTATAAACAACTAGAATGATTTGTTCCTGAGAATACCACACAAAGGCACACCATTGATGGGAAGTAGCTCTGGGGACGCTTTCAATTAAAACAGCAATTGGTGGGGGTGGCAAAGCATGGTCCAATTCCTAATTAAGTAAATGTAGCATCTCACACTGACTAAGCTGGGAGCTGGACAAAGCCCAGAACAGAAAGGGAGGGGCCAAGCAGCGGGTGAGTTCAAAACAGCATTAAGAGGTTTACTTGTCACCTTTATAGGAAAATGTCTCTGTAGTCTACAGAGAAGTTGCTATTTTCCGAAGAATCTTATTCAAACAAAACAGAGATATATTATGTTTAGGTAAAAAAAGAGCAAGACTTTAAGTAGGAAAAATAATTTAAAAAAAAAGGTTTTTTTTCAATTTCATCTTTGTGTTGATTTTGAACAAATTTCTCTTCAAAAATAAAATATCTGTGACTATTCTGAAGCTTAATAGTTTTGTTGGTATTACAGACACTTGCTCCTAATTTTCACATTGCTAAGCCCCATGTTTATGTACTTACTGCTTCAGGAGGATGTAACTTCCCAGTGCTGGCAAACAGCACAAATAATGCCTGCCTGTTTGTGCAATCACAAAGGGTATGTAGCTGGGATTATAAATTACATCCAGACAAATAAAAGGCACAAAACATAAGCTTGTCAAGTCAACTGGAGCAAATTGGTATTGCGCTAGAACAAACTGGAGAACTAACAAGCAATACAGATGAAATCATGGATAGCTGAAGTCGATCCATAGTTTATCGTCCAGAGTCAGTTAATGTCGATGTCAGTGGAATTTGCACAACAAACCCTCAACCTCAGCTCTGCACTAGCTGACATTTCCCTCCATTTAAAATTGGCAGTGTAAGCTATGGAACCTAAATTTAACCTCTGGAGAATATGCCACATGACATCTGTGTTCTTTACATGTTCAGCTTAAGACTTTGAAAGCTAATTTATCCATGTACCACCTCAATAAGTGACTCGCCTAGCAACTGCTGAACCTCTGTCACTTGTTGGCTTCTGTTGGCAGAGCCTTTTTCTCCTGGGAACTCATTCTTTAATAATGACCATCTCAGACCCCTGAGGATGACACTAATGAGCATTTGAAAATGCCAGGAATTAAAAAAATGTCTAACAGCATTCAGTGATTTTTGAAGAAACACCACCTGATCTAGGTAGCCATTGCACCAATAGATTTTTGCAACAAATTGTGCCAGGTTCTGTTGTTAGATTCATATTAAACCTCACATCCAAAATACAAACATTTAAACAGACACCTGAAATACTGAAAACCAAATTAAAGATTTCTTACAAAGTGCTGCTTCTGTTATGTGCTTAAAAGAACAGTATATGAGAAGAATTGCTAAACAAATATCACCTCCAAACCAAAATAGCTTCAAAATGATAAAGTACAGTGGCAAAAGAACTGCAAAGTCCAGTCATATCTCCTCCTCCTCCCCAAGACCAAAGTAATTCAGTTGTAAATTAATAAGGATATGGCGGTTTTCCTCCAGATATATGCCTTTTCCTCCAGAAATTACCCAGGACGTGCACTCATAGTGACAGATAGCAACAATGCTCTCGGCTCCAAGGGAGCTGCACTTTTTTGCCTTGCATCAGCCTCCATATCCACTAAATTTCTGTAGCTACACACAGAAGCCATAAATTGTGCAACCATGTGTTTGCTGAACTTCTCTCCTCAATTAAAGTAGTGTTTTTCTTTTCACCTATCTGGTCTTTGTACCAAACAAATGCATAATGCACTCATATGTTGGTCAGAGAGCCTGGCTTATGGATGACTCTGCTATGCTCTTCCTTTGGTCTGCACATCCCATGCAATTCTCTCCATCTTCTTCCTTTCATCCTTTTAAGTTTCAAAGCTATATGGATATGACAGTGACACAAGACGAGTCTGCAGAGGAATCTGAAATGGAGAGTAACTACTAAATAAAAATAGATACTTTTACCACTCCTTAACATCTTCCCCTAAAGAAATAAGCAGTATCATACCCAGCTAATATAGCAACAAATAACAAAGCAAGCATCACAATGCCAGGAGAAAATGAGCTAGAGGGATTACCCTAATTCTTTACTTACAGACCCCTATTTGAGGAAACACTTAGTTATATCCTCCCTTTACATATAGAGCAAAATCAATTAAATAGGTTAAAATTTAGAACAAAGGATAAATTTAGAACAGCTGGATAAATGTTGACAGCATCTTGTCACCAACCTGAGATGGGTTCTTGCACTGGCTTAAACATTCAAGTAATTTTACTCGGGGAAAAGGGTAATACTCATGTGTATTATCGAACCACTGTACAAATACCATCTGGATCAGAGACCCAGATGTCCTCTCTGTAAAAACAGGAGAAATTTCTTTACTATATGTTCACTTAAAAAGTATTCTGATTTCTGTCTGTAGACTGTAAGCATCAGACGAAGCATTTAATAAACAAAGGAACCAAACCCCTCACATATTCAAGTTCATCTAACCTGCCCAGATACACACCCCCACACGTACTCACTTGCACGTGACAAGTCTGTGCACTTTGTCCACTATTCAAGTGTGAGGAACGATGTTGGAGTACTGGAAACAAATTGAAAACTAATTCAGATCAAATAAAAACTATGGCTGCTGAGCACAGTGTTAATTCCAAATTATTAGGTCTAGAAACACACCATCTAACCCACCAGAATGGGTATGAGAAAGGCAGCACTGTTTACAGCTTCATGAGCGTCATGTGCAATTGCTGGCAGGTATTAAAGACAGAGCATGCTAAATGGCCAGGGGTTTCAAGGCAACCATTTCCTTATTCTGTCTTCGTGTTCCAAGAGTTATTTTTCTGCTTACTTATTTCATCTTTCATTTAATTGAACAAAAATAAACACAAAGCAGAATCTGAATGGCACATGATTAAAATGTATCTCTTGAAATTCTGCAGACCCAAAATCCTCTTGGTACCACTTTGTTCTTAAGGGATGCCCAACAATGATTTACTGTGAGATGAATAATGCATTTATATCACACACCAGTTGTAGCAAAAATAATCTATAAATGTTTAATAAATATTCCATAATGCTTTTGGTGAGCATGCTATAAATATGTAACAATAGATTTGTGATGAAATATTTATATGCATTTTGGCTATTGTTAAGCTTTAAGTGTTCAAGGAACCATTACTAACAAAGTGAATGGAGTTACCAAGGTTATAGATATATTCTGTAAGCCATTTATAATGAAATGTTCAACACTTAAAGTAATGCACCTGTAGGGGTTCTTCACAAAGTGTAAATGTCTAACAAACCATTCATACTAAACTCCAAGCAGATATAAATGACATGTAGTCATTTGATAAGTCATTTACAGTGAGACGTGAAACTCTGCTGGGAATATACTTTAAAATCTTTGTGTGTTCCTTTATACTAATTGGAGCATACGTCCAGATACATGGTGTACTACACTGCAGATACATGGATTATATGTACTGTGTTCAGCTCTGGGACTCCCAGCATAAGGAGGATGTGGACCTATCAGAGTAAGTCCAGGGGATGCCACTAAGTTACTAAGACTGCATATCATCTATCACATCCAGATAACCTGAAGGCTCAAGAGCATAGATAAATTCCAGAGAGGTGCTGGGTTCAAAAAGCAGCTTGAGGCTTCTTCCCATACAGTGTGATGCTAAATACACACTGCTGTAAAGCATGGCCCTAGCTGACTAAGAGGCCTCAGGAGGGCTGCAGAGGCAGTGCCAGCCTAACATTTTTAGCTGATGCCATCTCACTTATAGTGACAGCAGCTTAAGAAGATAACACTTATTACTGTCACAGAAATACCCAGAAAATAATATATAATGTAGCAAGTGTTTTAAGGAAAAGATTCTTAATGTTGAAGGATATGCACATCCATCCTAGTATCAAGAACAGCCATTATACCATGTTCTGACCTGGGCAAGATGAACTGCATCCCCTTGAACCTAACCAACTCAAGAGCACTCCTGGTGCTGTTTAAGAAGATATGCCTGAACGATTCTAAGGGATATTAATGATGGATTGTATCACGCACTATTATCATACACTTATGTTTCTGGCTGTTTCACAACACCCTTGGCTGCAGTGGGAAGCACATGGGGCTGCTGCTGGCTCCCTCAGCTGCTTTACACTCACATCATCCTCAGTGCTTTCACAGCTCCTATAAAACACACTGGACTCTCCAGCAACCTTGTGGTTCATGGCTGTAACTGACCCTCAGAGACTGAAATGCTCTGGACAGCAGCGTTTTTTTCATGATAGAAAATCATAGTGATTTCCAAACTTGGTGAAAAGAGCATTACGAATAGTTGGAAAGGTTTAAAACCTGTTTGAAATAATGCCATTGAAGGTAGAAGGATTTAACTTCCTCTTTACACAGACATTCACCTGGGGCTTAAAAGTAGGGGATTTGGTCTGAAAAACTGCAACAATATCACAACAAGTTGAATAGAGAAAAAAGTAATACTCATTTTTGTACTTCCATTAATCTCCCAAAACATAGGACTATTATAGTCTGTTGGAACATGACAGAACTGAAAATAAATGAAGACTTCCTTTCAGTCCCTCACAGATGATAAAGGGAAGAGGACATCAGCATGAGATAACTTAGCCGGATCACTTGCTTAAATCACAGGATTATGTTACATTAAACTTCCAAGGAAATAAACACAATTTTAAATTCAATAATTTTTTTTGACATTAGGAGCTACTCTATAGCAACTATAATGCAAATTTAATTACTACAGTATTTTGTATATAGTTCTACAGTGTTGATTCATTCCAGGGTCAATTTGAGGTTTGCTCATTTTGTGTCTCTACCAGGAGTGTCAGACACATGTGAGGAGTATTAGATTTTGCTCTCACTTAGCCCCTTTCACATTGCAAAGTAAGTAAGATCTGAGATAAGAAAATAACCTTCACTCTGTCTTTAGATACTTGCAAAGGTAAATTCTTATCTCAACTTTATCCATATCCTCAGCTTTATAGCAACACTAAAACATTAGATGGAGATACTTTCTACTAATGATACATTAATGAACAATAAATTACAGAGGAAATACTACTTAGAACATCCATATTAATACTAAATGAGTTCTTCATTATAAATATATCATCATCAATATAAAAAGAAATTATCAATAATTAGGCTATTATTTTATACTGTTAAACACGAGAGATTATATTTTATTTTAAGTAATTTTAATAGACGTTGAAAAAGTCATCCATTGTCCTGCACAGAATTTCACGTCAAGTGAAGCAATCTGTGCAAGGAAGGGGTGCTTCAAATGCATAAGCCCTTCCATGCCTGCCTGAAGTCAGCAATTATTTCACTTACAGGGGACATTTGTTATCACTGGAATTATAAAATTAGAAACAACATGGCCATAGATCCCAGAAAAAGGAAGCAATAATAATTTGTACGTGTACAACAGTTTTGTGACCATAATGCATTTTATAGTTGGAATACTGAAATGAGAACCATCAACGTGAAGTATGCCCAAATACTCTTGTGCGTGATGTCCACAATAGCTCAAACAGCATCTTTTTGACTTAAATTCGTCATCCCATGTTTTCAGATTTTAGATACCAATGGTGCAGAAGAACATGGTCTTTTTGTAAAAAAGACTATCATGAGACAAACTCAGATTTATTTTCTCACAGTTATGTTCCTTTTTTTCTCTCATTTCTTAAGCTTCCTTGATGAAAGAGCTCCAATCCAGCTGCTAAAAAACTGCTGGTGATAATGTTGCACCACCACAAAAATGAGGTGAAAAGAAATGGTGTTCAGGCAGTGCATAAAACAATTTAAAAAGATAAGGTTGTTACTTTTCTTTACACTGAGGAATATCAGTGTAAAGAAATCAAGTACTTCTCTGTTTACGTGGGAAAATGGGGGCTGCATCCTGTATAATAATTACATTTCATCAGCAGAATCTCCATGAATTTCATGCAGTAGTAGAGGCATTTGGGCTCTTTTGACTTAAGTAAGTGATAGAGCTGGGGGAAAGGACCTACAGAAATTCTTTTCCGTTTTCTGCCTTCTCATTATTTAGGAAGAACATTCTGTACAAACATGAATTTGCACAACCCATCATTAATAAATCCTCTGGAAACTTAGGGCTTCATAATTTTACTTTGTCATAGAATTATAGAATAGTTATGAATGTCACGTATTTAAAAGAAAAAGTCACATATTTAAAAGAAAAAAAGCAACATGCACACAGCAAGTGACAAACTGCAATCTCACAAGCCACCGTGTCTATGCAAATGTTGTCAATACTGTTCTGAATGGCTCATCCATTGCCAGAGACTAGTACCAAAAACTAAAGTCCTTCTTCCCAAGATACTAGACTGGGGTTATTTTTCATTTAGATAATGCTGTTTAAAATATAACTATCTTGCTGAGATATAATTTGTCTTTCACATTCTTTGAAGAAGCACACAGTTCAAAATTGTGCTCACCAGCCTTAGAGAGAGACACGTGTCACAGTTGCAGCTGGCTTCCTGAGGTCCCTGCTTCTCTTCCCATTGCCTTCCACAGGCTCTGCATGGTACACTGTGCTTTGCCAGCACTGATGTTTCTCTGAACCACCAGGGAGCAGATTCCTCCTGCCAAATCACAAAAAAAAACAACACACATTTTTTGCATTGTTACTGGGGCTGGATACATTTGATGTGGGGTTACCCTTGTGGTCAGACAGGGCAGCATAAGAGTCAGAGCCAGCACAAGGACAGCAGCAGAAGTGTGGGACAGGGTGACAGGAGTGGGACTACACTCCTAAACAGCAGTGACTCCTTAGTCCAACTTCAGTCTCTCACATGAGACACTGCAAGAGAAGCATCTGCAATATAATTCAATCCTAAAAAATGTTTTTGTGATGGGCTTGTCTGTCCACCACAAGGAGACTGAAGAGTTTTAGAAATGTAGGGACCTGACAGACTCAGATTAGACATTAGGAAGAAATTCTCCCCTGTGAGGGTGCTGAGGCGCTGGCACAGGGTGCCCAGAGAAGCTGTGGCTGCCCCATCCCTGGCAGTGT
>JBCJKH010036572.1:0-33604 GCA_039877255.1 Loriculus beryllinus | reverse complement strand
TCCAACCTGGCCTTGAACACTGCCAGGGATGGAGCACTCACAACTTCCTTGGGCAACCCATTCCAGCGCCTCACCACCCAAACAGTAAAGAATTTCTTCCTCATATCCAATCTAAACCTTCCCTGTTTCAGCTTTAACCCATTACCCCTTGTCCTGTCACTAGAGTCCCTAACAAAGAGTCCCTCCCCAGCATCCCTGTAGGCCCCCTTCAGATATTGGAAGGCTGCTATGAGTTGTTTGAATAAGCAATTAAGTGTTTTCAGTCATTCTAAGATTTCACTCTTTTTGAAAGAAGGGGGGAAAAAAGCACCCTGATTTTGCTTATTCTATCATTTTTAAGCCTGTGTGAAAGGACAAGGTATAATCAAATTATTTCTTGCTAATTGTAACTATAATTTTTCAGTCTTGTGTTTCTAAAAGACTTTCTTTTATTTAAAACAATCTTTGCTTAAGATTCTTGTTGGCCTGCCTTTAGGGAATGAAATATTATTTTTATGGAGGAGTCAGATCCATTGCAGGTGAGATGTAAGTGGTTTCTAGATATTTGGGCCATTTCAGTGCTTTTATAGCTATTTCAGAAGCAGAGCCACAGAGGCCAGAACTTCAATACAGCTTTGTCTCCTGTACCCAATCCCTTTCCAAGTAAGTAATGATCTGACAGTGTGAGTAATGGCAGTAAGACTTAAGTCTAGACTACTTAGCTGTTGCTGTTTTATACTGTATATGCAAAGTTGCCTAGTGACAGCTTTCAGTCAGCTTTTGGTGTTTTTTGATTTCAGTGATTACCTACATCCTTGTAAAATGTCTGCTGTATTGCAGCCTCTTGTTTGTAGTTTCCCAGCATATGGTCCTACAACCACATTCAGTGATCTTGAGTAAGACTCCTTCACTGCATTTTGATTTTTTCTCTCTGATTACTGATACATAGAATAAATGGAATTCATTATTCCTCAGTTTCATTTGTGACAATAATATCATTTTTATAGTAATGGTTTGAGTTAGTAATTTTGCTGTTTCTGAACAGTTTTTAGAGGGGGTTTAGAGTTTTTTCAGTTTAGAGTATTTGTGGAACTAAGAAAGCCCTTTTGTGATCATGTTTTTACAAGTTGCTGTGGTGTGGTTACTTATTTAGATGTAAATGCTACAGAGAAAAGCTGCCAATTTTTTCTTCTGAAGCTTTGCACATAAACTTTGGCTAGTGCCAAACTCTGTTTTTCCAGTGTTGAGAATTAATTTGCTTTCCAAATAAATTCATAGTTAAAGGAGCTCTTTCTTAGTTTTCCAATGCATCTGATTAGAGTAAGTTGTAATAAATGTACATACTCTCAAAAGAATTTTATTGTCAGTTTGAAAAAACTTGTAAATTTCTATTTTAAATATACACTGAATTAAACTGGTTAGTAGCAGTCACCTTTATTTCCATCTACAATATATGTATTACCAAGTTTTAGGATTTACAGAAGCATTGGTCTTTATTTCAGGTGACTTTGTTCATCAACAAAAATGTCTGTTTGTTTTCAGGGTGACCCATATGCACAGTAGGTGGCACTGCTTTCGTTTAGAAGTCTGCTGTGTGTCACAGTGGTGACAGAAAGAATAAAAAGAACAAAACTGCTGATATGTAACTAGGAAAAGCCTCAAGAGAAAAAAATGCTGCTGAGTTTTTCAGGTTACAGTGCTGTGCCTTGTGTGGTCCTAGAAATTACACTGGGTGTCCTGACTTGATACTAGTCCTTAAGAACGAAGGACCTCCTAAAGTGATCAAGCAGAAAGTGCATACCTTACATTCTTCACTCAGCATACTTCACTGTCCTGTTACATTAAATCAAGGTGGATTGTAAATACTACAACATACAGAAATTTAGTGCAGGACTTGGCCGAGGTGACTATGCCTACTTTTGGCTTTCCCATCAAAATGCATGGAAACAAAGGTTAATTTAAAACTTCATTTAAGCATCCAGAGCCTTTAATATAGGCTCTCAGATTTTGCAGCAGGTGAAACTGGTTGCTTTAGCACAGAGAAATGGGCTTTGTCTGGATTTCTAGACAGCTTTAATGTGTCATAATCAAAGGAAACAGAAAGTAAGTTTTCTGGCTTCTCACTTGCCCGTTTCTCCTTCTCTGAGAAAAATACATTAGTGAAGCTCTTCATAAGATGTTTACTAAGGCAGGGCTACTAAGGTTCAAGAAAAAATATTTGAATGCATTCCATGGATGCTGGAGGCACCACCAAGGGACCGTACTGGTTCCTGGTTGTTTGCCTTTGAGACAGGCAAACACAAGTCAAGAGAGATTACATAAAAATAATCACATTATTTTCTGAGTCCTCTCTGCATACTTAACAAGAGGAAAGAATAGAAAATCTTGGATCTCTTCTCAGTTGTGCAGATTGCTTTTTTGACCTGATCCTTCCTCTTCCCTTCGCTTTTAGGTTTTATCCTGATACGGGATTTTTCTCTTTTTATGTATCTTGTTCTTCACCTATGTGTAGGAAATTGCATAGAACTGAAAGAGCTGTTTTATTATGTCTTCACACACACATGTTCAGCCGATCCAAAGATCAAGTTTGTAGAATTAGAACTTGCATGAAGTGCTATCACAGGAATCACAAACCACGCTGCAGAACGGTTAAGACTACTTTACTATGTTGGCCCAACTGTTTATTAGCATTGCAGTGTAGTAGCATTTAGTATTTCTGGTTTGAATAAAGCTCTTATGGAATCTATAATTCCTGAAGGGGTGTTGTAATGGACATGTATGGTCCCTGAAGAGAAAGAAGAAAGCCCATCTCATATGTTCCATTTGTCACTAGATACGTCTTGGAAGTATTTCTGTAAGAGGAAAAACGCATCTTTGGTAGTATTTGGTTAAACTTTTCATATTTTTAGATCATTCCCTGCTAGATTATTCCAGTAGAACCATAGATTTCAGACCTAAGAACTGAATCTAGAAAGTGATTTATGAGATTAACGTTCAAAGAGGATACTGGCAGGTTGAATCATTTGATGTTTGCCATGATTTGAGAGTGCACATAGGAACTTGGCATTGAATCAGTTGACACAGTTAAATTGTGTTTCGTAAGTGTTTCTTTAGCTGAGCCTTCAAAACATGGGGGTTTGGGGATTTTGGTTTGGTTTGTTTCTTTTTTAATAGTGATCTTAAACTTGTGTTACTCATTTAATCCACACGTACTGTACAATGTCTTTTCACTGACACAAGATTGAGTCAGGATGAGACACAGATCACAACCAATATTAGAACACCTTTTAGTAATTTGAGGGCTATTATCAATAGAATGAATCCATTATTAATAAGAGAACTATTCAAACAATGCATTCATTTGCTCGCACAGTTCACACTGCTAGTAATTTTTACTGGGCTAGGGTCAAACCCAATGGTCTCCCAGAAGTAAGGGTCATACTGGCCCACCAGTAGCTTTGGGGAAGGTGTCTAGAAACTCCCACAAGGTGTTCACTTGTCTCTTTAGGTGTGTATTTGCATACAATCTTGTACTCTTTGTCTGCATGTAGCCGGTACTGTCCTGTGGTCACAGGATGGATGCTTCCTCTGTTTGGCTGCTGTTTCATGCAGAAGGCACATTAGTTCAGAATGAAAGTTTTCTGAGTGTGAAATGAAGCAAGTTTGAGAGATGATTGCTGTTTCTTGTCTGTGAAGAGTGTTCCTCTGACCTAAATGTGAGCCGTACTCTAAATTGTGCAGAACTACAGCTAAGCACATAGAATAGGTACCTTGTTTTTGCAATACGTTACTAACCAGGGCAGACAGAACAAACATGTACTGTCAAACATGGAGAGGCTAGTTCCTGAACTTCCTTTTTTCGCCACACACACACCCCACACCCCCCCAGCCCCGCTGAATTGCACAGGAGAATAGAATATCTAAAGGATTGGTTTATGCTGAAAATATTTATTGCACTTGAGCGGTTTTGAGTACTTGCACTTCCTGATGTAATGTTGATGGTGACTTCACAGATGACATAAGTGGAAGATAGAATCAGCGTAACGTCCTCTGAGGTGTGAAAAGCTGTTCAGTTTTTATATGATTCGTCATATAGATAAATCCTAGAAATTAAGTGCTAAACGATAACCACACATGTGCAGCTTTCCCTCCAATCTCAATGGAAAAAAGCCACTGCAATCAGGCTGCTAACCCAAGCCTGAATTTACAGTTGAAGTCCCTGTAAGCGTGCATATGTATTCCTCAAGGACCTGGGAGAGCAGCTGGCTGTGTTTGGTGAGGCAGTTAGCTATGCATGGTGCGAGTCATGATTTGATTCCCGTCTGTGTGGTTCAAAAGGATTCAGGATCAGGAATGAAGAGGAAGATTCAACCAGGGAACAGTTCTGTGAGAGGAGATGTCTCTCCTGAGAGGGACCAAATGTTCCTGACTCATTATTTAAAGAGAAGCAGCATGGTTTGCTTTCACCTATGCTAATCAACCAGTTTTCTCACTTCTTTGTTCTGGTCTGAGACAAGTTATACGGCAGTTTTCAACTTGAGTTGCTGTGGCATTTATTAACCTGTGGCAGGAGATAAGAGAAACTGGTAGTGCAGGGATCATACACAGAGCTGTAATACGGCCTTGTCAAGATAGTTTGAAAACACTCCAATTTCCTTGAGTCTTGATGCCATTTATGTTGGCAATTCCATAACATAGAAACTATGGATTTGCATTCGATGTAATTTACTTTCCTGCCCTACTGAACAGAGATTTTAATGTGCATTGTGATAGAAATTTTACAATGTATACTTATATTCATTTTGAGAAAGTCTCTACAAGCATCTATGGGTGCTTTTGCATTTAACTGTAGTGGTTTCAAGCCCGATTAGAAATTATTTGTGTCATTTGTATATATGACCTTGTAGTTACTATTCTATAAATATACAGATCTAGAACCTATAAATATTAGAAGTGATAAAAATTATTTTAAGTGGCAAGATTTGAAGTACTGTTTCTGTTAGCTCATTTGATTTAAAAATTAATCATTATTTTAAAATTATGGAAGAGTAATAGGTGTATTAAAGTAACTTATCTTTTTTGTATAAAATTTTGCAAAGCAAGCTAGCTGATAGCTGTGTGTTACAGAAGCAAGTAATGACTTTAGATTTTATACTAAGAGTATGCAAGGTAGTTTTGTTTTGTTTTCCAAAAGATAGCCTTCCAAAATTTGGTAAGCAGTTAAACAGAAGGGTTTTTATTGCACAGCACCAGAAGATGGAATACATAAAATGTAAGCAGTAGTACAGCTGACTGCATGCATCCGATGAACAGTCTGCACATATCAAATAGGCAAAATTAAATCAGGATGGTTAGCAAATAAAGCACTCATAAAGCTGCAAGTCTGCCATCTGCTGTTAAGTGATTTTGAGCCTGTCTGAACTGTTCAGAGCTTAGGGTTTTTCTTTTACTACTATGAAAATACTGTTATGCTTCTGAGTATTTTTGTATATATGTGCATGTGATAATCAGGATTAGCTTTTAGAAGTTCTGTGGGCATAATCAAGGCAAAATCTGTGGAAATAATACCTATGTTCTTTTTGGCCCTGGGTAGCAGGACTGCTACAGACACACAATCAGCCTTTCCAAAAGATTAAGTTACTGATTATCAGTCTTCCCATTTGATCGCCATGATTAACATCCCTTTCTGACTAATAATAGCTTTTGAGAAAATGCAGTTTCCATCGTGATGTTTCACCACCAGACATCTACAGTAGCCTCAGTTCTAAGCTGCTATGCAACCAACAGTTTCATTTTTTACTTTAGTAAACAGTGCTTAGGTGATTTTTGGCAGAACAAGCTGTCCTGCAGAAGCTCAAGACTGTGTAGAAGGTAATCTCAGAAGGAATGTCTGAGTCCTTCATAGAACAGTCACACTATTAAAGGCAGCATTTCAACATAAACATAAGAATTGGAGTGTTAAAACCTGTATTATTTCAGATGGGGACAAGCTATGATTAGAACATTTTTAATTCATTTTTGTGTTAAAAATCAAGTTAGAAGTTTGAGGAGAGGAGAGGGGAGCAGGAAATGCTATAAGAAATTGTAATACTCAAAAATAGTATTAAAAATCGTATTTTGTCTGAGAAGTACATATGATTTTTTTCTTTATGTAAATTGCTTCCTGATGAAATCAGTGGAAAAGATTTTGCTGTGAACTTTTCCTCATTCAATTCCTCTATGCTACGTAAGCAGAGACAGGGTTTTTCCTAGTCTATTTATAGCTTATACGTAATAACTATGGCAACATTTGGTTGATCCCCTCACCACGTACTAAAGAGTCTGAGCAGCTTTCAGTTTAAGAGTAACCCTTTGCTGGAGTAAAGATTTATCTACATCAGAAATATCCAGAAAATAAATCTGAACCAAAAGTGTCAGATATTGAAAATAAAATTTTCCGATTTACTGATCCAGATTTGAGGTTGTCTCATTTATTATTAAATATTTCTGTTGTGATTTTTTTTTATTTAAAAAAGGAAGAAAAAAAATTGTACTTAGCCCTATGTCTGTGGTGTATTTCTGAAATAAAATAGATTTGAGTATGCATTTTTAAGGCAATAAAGTTACAGCGAAAGGGAATTTGACATTTTAGAGATTGAAAACATAAGGAAGCTGTCAAAAGAAGTCTGGAATGGAAGTCTCACATAGTCTCAATACAATCTTTAATTTGAGTGCATCCTTTGTGGGCACACACCAGGTGTACTCGAATATAGGGTTGAACGTTGAATATGAGCAATCTTGACTACTTATGTAGTTATAAAATGGAAAGTTAATGTATCCGTCACCAAATACAAAGCAGTTTTCTTCTGTTTCCTAATGCATCACAAAAAGCTTCATCTTTCTGCTTAGATTTTTTCTCTGGTAAATTGACAGCAGAAGGCTTAGACTTCGCAGCCATGTATGCCTCAATCAACCAGAAAATGTTTTGTTGGACAAGGAAAAAGTTAATGTAGAAACCGTGTACCACTGGCTTTACTTTCTCAGAATCAGATTTTTCTTTCTGTGAAATTGAATGAGTAAACTATTTTTAAGTTTAAACTGATTTTAAAAGACTCTGCATTTATTTAAGGAGCCCAAATGCAATTCTTAATCTACAGCGAGGTTTTTGTGGGGTGAAGTTGAAGGTCTTATTGCTAACAAAGGGCTGGAAATTAGGAAAATATACCATGCTCTGCTATGAGAATGTTTTATGTGTATAAACATTGCTCTATTAACATCTATCATAGCAAAGTCTATGCTGAAGATCATCTTGAGTCATACAGAAAATGTGGAAGCCAAATCTATTCTAAAAAAAAATAAAACCAAAACCAAAATTACAGCTGTTCTTGCTCAAAGCAAACATCACCCAGGCACCCTATACTGTTTCCCACAACAGTTCAGCAATGGCAGAAGCCAGAGCAAGTAGAGAAGACACAGGTTTTATTGTAAATAGGTCTAAGAATTCTGTCCCATGCCAGCAAATATTATGTACTCAACTAATATCCTTTATTTATAAGTAGATTTTTCCTTATCTTTGTTTAAAAAGAAAGAAATTAGGTAATTGTTCACATTTTTCTAAGTCAGCTCTGATTTCTTTGTTGCCACAAAACCCAGAAGAGACATTGCTGCCGTTTGAAACTCTTCATTCCGTTTTAAACAAACTGCTTTTTACAAAGTTATTTAATTATGGTTTCTCAATTTAATGCTTAAGTAGACGTTTGTATTCTTTTCTTGTATTGTTTTCAGACTTTGTAAAACTGACAAGTCAAGTCTGAGCACCTGCTTGAGCCAGCTCAGGCCTGGTTGCTTGCTGATCTTACTTAGTTGATATGCTAGATAGGAAGTAGCACTGAACCATATGGATGCAGCACCTTAGGACTCTGATCATTTGGCCTCTGAATTCTTCAGCTGCCAGTCAACAAGCCTTCTGGACTTATTTCACTCCTTATTATATACTCTTGTAGCAGAAGCTTCTGCTTCTGCCTGGTTTTCCTCTCTTGATTCTTGTTGTTGCAGTTCATGTCCCCTGTTGTTTCTTCCTTTACGCCTTTTCTTCCCCAGATTTAAGTCTGGTGTCTCCCACACTTGTGGTTCATAGCTGTGTAATGTAAAATACAGTAGGAAGATACATCCACAGTATTTTAACTGTGCATAAATCTTTGGAGCTAAAACCTTCTTCAGACCTGCATTGAACAAGTGCTGCTGCTGGTAGTGTTAAATGCTGTTTTGCATTAATGACTTGTAAATTTGGCTAAATCTTTACAAATGTGGCAAAAAGCACATACTTGACACAAAAGCCTAAATCAGATTCAAAATTCCTACACTGAAACTAAGGGCAACCACAGTTTTTCATGATAAAAAGCTCTGAAAATTTAATTCCTAGCCTTGCAAAACAATGGGCTTTTCACTTCTCTTTTTTTATGGAAATGGATAATATGTTTGACATCATCTTTTTCCACCCTTTCTGTACTCTCTACCCTGCAAGACATCAGGCCTGAGCATATGCTTATTATGAAACACTTCAACCCAACCAGTTAAAATCTGGTCAAGTTATGTGTATTAGATAGTTGGTGCTGCAGATCAGACTTACTGACCTTATTTTCTAAGAAATCAGTAGAGAAGAGATTCTAAACTGGGTGAAATGCAGAGGCATATCCAGAATGCTGCTTAGTCTATTTATTTGCAGGACTGTGTTTTAATATGAATTTCTCTCTCTCTCTCTCTCTGTTTAATTGGTAGAGCAACTACATGGTGTTCATGGCAGAATTGTTCTGGTGGTTTGAAGTGGTGAAGCCATCATTTGTGCAGCCTCGTGTTGTTGTGCATCCTCAAGGTAATTAAGGATTGATTTTAACATCCATGGGTTTTGTATGTATGTGAACAGATTGCCATAGTGTTCACAAATACAATGAGTATTTTAGTTAACAGGATTTAGCAATGTACAACCCCCTTAAAGAAGGAGCAAAGTGCTCTTTCTTTGTGATAATCTTCATCTCATCTCATAAATCATAATTAGGTTTTGTTGTCTATTACCAAAAACTCATATAAATTGTAGTATAATCACTTGCAAATTTTCCTGACCTAAAGAAGCCTGGAATCCATTTATGCTTATATAAGGATTGCAGACATAATAAGGAGCCAAGAACAGGATTTATTGCCAAGGAAAAGATACCAAGAGAAAGGAATATAAATCTGGGGAAACGAGACAGATAGCTTATTTAAAATTGCATTTGTACCTTGGTACAAAGGCACAGACTTCCATCAATAAATTCTCAAATTTAAAAATCCACCTCTAGGTTAGATCTTCACATCTGAGTCCAGAGTCATGGTAACTTAAACATTCATACAGCAGGGCTGGGACTGTTTCTCCAAGAGCTACGAAGAGATTTTCATTATGCAATTTTTATACCTTTTTTAATTTATATGCTTTATAGCACATAGAGATCTGATTTGAATTTTCTAAGTATTGCTAACTAATTTAGGATGTGACAAAAATACTATTTTCTAGCTGAAAAGTCAGTCTAAGAGTTTTGGGGAAAGAATTTTATCAGAAAAATTTCTTCCAGAAGAGCAGATTTATTGTTTCTAAAAAGATTGCTTGGTTTCAGTTTTGTTGCTCTTTTTCAGGTTTTTTTCTCTGTCTTCCCTTTCCTTTTCTAGTCATTTTTGTCATTCTCCATTCCTTTAAACAGTGCCAATATGGGAACTAGGGAGGAGGTAGAGCTGAAAGGAAGTGACTGGTTTTTAATCTAAATAATTGAACCAATGAAAAGTCTTAAATCTTTGGAAATCATTACTTCAGTTTATTTCAGACAGGTTTTCTATTATCTGTTTTAACTGAATACTGAACTATAATAACTTGAGCTTTGTTCTTTCTGGCAGCTGAACCTGCAAAAGATGCAGCTTCTGCTCACAGCTTGAATGCTAACAGAAGAAATTATGTGGATGGCCCGTCTGGTTCTGATTTCGTAGCCAGGTAATGTCACTAGTACTATTTCACAATCTTATCCGTTCTATTCAGAATCACACAAAACCCACACAAATCACATAAACCCCACAGGTTTTAATTTAGTTTTGCTGCCTTTTTAAAGTGGTCAGGTGTTGAATTGCCAGTCTGTGGAATTTTGTGGAAGATGCTATAGTTCAGCTGTTTCCTGCACTGCCCTGCAGTGCTACATGTTCCTGTTTGTACAGTTCATATTTGCTACTTGGACAGCATGCTGTTGTCTTACCACTTTCCAAAACATCCCTTACCATTCAGCACATGTCGTGTGGCCTCCTTCTCCTCAGTTTCATGTGGGGCAGCTGACCAAGCCTGCTCTGAAAGAAGTGTTTTTCTGCAATTCACAGCAGATTTTCCAAAACTGAAGTGAACAGATAACAGCAAGAAAAACAGTGAGTGATGAGTTTAGTTTGGTCTGATAACATTACTTAAGTACCATGTAGGTCAAATAGGAAAAAATAGACACCTGTGCTATGATGGACTTCCCAAGTGTTGTAAGCATCAAAAATGGAAAGCTAACTGCTTTATTAAATGTTTGGCATTATTTGTACTTTTTATATGTATATGTGAAACATTAGTTTTACTGTTACAGATTTGGAAGCAATGTAGAAACATCCTGTTTTTCTTGTGTTCTCTAGCTGATCATACTGTTGATTCATTTCTCAGAGAAGACCTTATTGCTCTTTACAACTATTTGAAAGGAGGTTGTAATGAGGTGGGGGTTGGTCTCTTTTCCAAATATTAAGGTATAGGACAAGAGGGAATGGCCTCAAACTCCTCCAGGAGAGGTTTAGATTGGATATTAGGGGACATTTCTTCACCAAAAGGGCTGTCAAACTTTGGGACAGGCTGCCCAGGGAAGTGGTGGAGTCACCATCCCTAGAGGTATTTAAAAGACGTGTAGATGCGGTGCTTACGTGTAGTGGTGGACTTGGCAGTGCCAGGTTAATGATTGGACTATATCTTAAAGGACGTTTCCAACCTAAACAATCCTATGATAAAGGGCAGAAATTGCACGTTAGGCCTTCTTTTTAATCATTTTTTGACGTGGTAAAAAAAGCCCTTGAAATATAAACTAAGCTTTAAAGCCAGAAGAGTAAGAAACAGTTTTGAACCTGTCTTTTGCACCAGGGGTTCCCAAGGCAGTTTGCGAACTGCAGAGCCACTGCATACAGTCCGACCAAGGGCTTGTAACTGTGACTGTCATACAGAACAAAGAAAGGTTTGCAGTAAAAATCACTGTTTGTATGTGGCTTTCAACCTGATGTCCCCCTTTTAGAGCCTTTCATGAACAAACTTGGGTGGTTTCTCTTTTAGAAGTTCTATGAAGACTGCAAATCATGTGTCAGTTACACTTTAAGCCAAAATAAACTGAAGAGTTTTGTGCCATACTTATTCTTGTGCTGTAGAGAACTGCGGAAAAGATTATCTTTAAATGTAAATGAAGTTAGTTGATGAATACTGGACAACACAAGAGAAGTCTGTCTGTAGCCTTAACCCTAGAAAAGTACTTGCAGTTGAAGCTATTAACTATGCGTTTATCCTTGCTCTTACAATTTCTGCCAGTAACTTAATACCTTCTTCATCCAACTAAATTTACCTTTTCTCTAAATGTGTACATTTTGTCTGTGCAGATGGTTTTTGGCCTCTAAACTGAAAAAGACTGATTGGAAGTTTTACAGAAAGCATCTGAATTCAAATCATAAACGCTTACAAAACTGTTTCTTAGTGCCATTACCATTCCAAATTTAACTATCAAGTCTATAAGTTGCGACCAGCATGTTTTGTCATATTGCTCATGTTTCCCAAGATTCAGTAAAAACCATTGGTGAACCCCTTATGGGTGGGGTTTTGCATTTTGTACTGGCTCATCGCAGCACTGTTTTAGTATCTTTACAAGTGATGGGTATGGTTTTGTGTAGGAGTATCAGAGAGCAAGCCGTGAGTAATATCAAGAGCTATATCTTTCTTTATAAACCAGTGTACTTCACCTCAGGACAGAGGAGGGGCCTGAGAAGTTACCTCAGATGATAGGAATCTAACACACAAGCTGCAGGTTCCCTGTAGAATCCTGTTCCCTGCAGGTCCTGGCCTTTCTCCTTATCCCAGTTGCACGTTCCTGCCCCCTCGCGTGTCTGACACTGTCATTTCAATGCACAAAGGAAAAAACTAACTGCTGGAAAAAGTGAGTGTTTTTCTGCTGGTTTAGCTCGTTGAAATGACTCAGAGGATTGGGTGGAGATCCAGATCCAGCGCAGAGGAGGGAGTGCTTCTGTGGCGGCGAGTAGTTAAAATGTCTGAGGTTGCCATGGAACCACAGTCATGGTGCCAGAATCAGTCATGTCTTCAGAGAAAATGAAGTATATAGATTTGCTTTGTGGTAGTAAATGTTCAGGGGCTGCTGGATGAAATTTTGAAAGCGTGCCTTTCTTTAAATATAACTTAGAGATCTATCTGTGATTTTGAAACCTCCACAGACATTTCAAATGCCATTTAAAAGATAGGTCATGTAGCTAGTGTGTAGTGTTACTAACGCAAAAAATGAGGAATTTATGAGAACTTATTTTGAGTCATTTAATATATACTTATGAAAGGTGCTTTTGTCAGACAAGAGTGCTTTTCTTAAATTGATGTGAATATCCTTCCCACAGACATTTAGAGACATTCCTAAAGCACACTGTATATAAACTATAGAAGCAGTAAACAAATAGTGTGAAAACTACTGATTAAAAAAGGGAGTTAAGGGGTGTGCTCTTCAACTCAGTGAACAAAACTGAAAACATGAAAGGATTTAATCCAGTGTGTTTGTGAAGTCTGGCTTCTTTAAAAGTGTTTTACATACAGATGCATGCATCTTTATGCATATGTCTTTGTTCTCGAAGAAGCACCTTCATCAAAACATGAAATCATGTTAATCCTATTCAGGATTAACAGTCTAATGCAGACCTTCTCTATGACGCAAAAAAAAAGAGAAAAATATCTGTTGTAAGTAGAAACAGAGGAAATCTTTGTAATTAGTGGTTCAGTAATGAATATATTGTTTGTATTTATAAAGTCACGTCTGTTACAAAATCTCCTTTATCCACTTCTACTGCATATTGCAGTCCAGACACTAAGTAGGATTTTCAGACTAAGCAAATGAAAAGGGAGATGCATGAAAAGTATATGATACTGACTGCACCTGATACTTAGTTCTGAGGCCAGCAGGAACTGGCTTGTTTTTATCATGTTTATGTTTGGGAGTTCTGCTAAAATAAAACCTAAAAATGAGAATCTCTTAATAATGATGTTCACATGGAATAAATGGGGAGACAAAATGTTAAGAAAACTATGGCACTCTGTGGCTGCTTGTGTAGGAGAAACACCTTTTTGACTTTTTGATCTGTCTGCAGTAGGTCCAGTTAAAAGTAATTAGTGTTCTCTTTTTAGTGAATAAATTATTTCCAGGAAAGAATTACACCTCTCTTTCTTGTCACAAAAAATATATCTGGTTTTGTGTTGGTCCAGGACATGAAGTCCGGTTGCCCTTTTGTACTGTGGCTTTTGAAGCATTACTTCTAAGTTAATGTCTCTTGCTTTACAGGTTGGAAAGTCCGACTTATACACCATCTCACCAACTGCATACACCCCAGCAGCCTCATTCATCTGTCCCAGGTAACAATTTAAAATGGGTGGAAAATGCAGTGAGACAAGGTGTTGTCTTCTGAGTTAATTGCTATCTTGCTTATGTTTATTCAAACATTATTTATGCAGAAATTACTGGGAAAGCTTCACATGAGAGGCTAATGAATGAGTTCTGTAATCTCTAAAATGCTTGGATGGGAGGTTTGTGTTCATACCTGTTGTGCATGATTTTTTTAATTTCACTTCTGTTTTCATTTTGTAGAATATGGCTTACAACAAGTATTTGTAGGATATTTTAATAGTAAATTCTTTGAGGAATGAGGTGTATAATATATATTCAGGATGAAATTGACTCAGTTGTTCTACTTGTAATCTCAGTATAGAAACACTTTTTTGTCATTGCAGTGTTCTAAGTAGTGAAGCAAACTAATTTGTTAAAGTAACAGAAGGTGATGTTAAAATCATTTTTCATAGCAGTTACCTTGGGTTCTATTTTAATTTCACTTAGGAATCATCAGAAGGTCCACATCAATGTCTTACGTAGATGGGTATGTAGGGACATGGCCCAAAGAAAAAAGGTAAGTAGTCTTATTGTACGAGTTGGTTAAAAAGATATTATTTATTTGTCATAAATAGTAATAAATGCTTCATAGTAGTTTGGATTTTCAGAATCTCCTAATAAGAGTTCTTGTAAGCGACTTGCAGATGCAGAAAGAGAAATGTATCATGGATTAAGAACTCAGTAACAGGAAACAAACATCACAAATAAACCATCTAATTTTTTATGTTGAAATGAGGTATAGTTGAGGTCATAGAATGGTTTGGGTTAGGAGGGACCTTAAAGCTCATCTAGTTCAAACCCCTTGCCATGGGCAGCAACACCTTCCACTAGACCAGGTTGCTCAAAGCCCCATCCAACCTGGCCTTGAACACTGCAGGGATGGGGCAGCCACAATATATTTGAATTATTTGCATTAGGTATTTGAATTGTTGGCAGTAAATATGTTCACATTTACTAATTGCAATCAGCTAAGAGTGTTAAGAGTAACATCCCTAATGAGCTCAGTAAATACAAGCTCAGGGCTTGTATTATTTTGTGAATAGTAGTAAGAATCAGGCTGAATGTTTCGGGTTTTAGGCTGGTCATAAATAATCTGTCAGGTGTAAACCAAAGGTAAAGTGGTAAGAGTTATAGTGATGGGTTATTCAGTAAGTGTAAATTGCTTCTCTTCACATCCTCCTTCTCATCTGCTGTGGTAATCCCTATTTTCCTAAAATGCCCAGAATTCATTCCAAAGTAATAAGAAGCAGTGTCTGTCTCTGAAGAAAATGTTGTTATACTCCATTTTGCTGTGCATTTTTATTTATTCTATTTATATTTATCAAATATATGTATTTATATGTACAATTATATTGTATTTGAAGATAGGCAAATATAGTATACCTAACAATGCCTTTAATACTACAGTCTTAAAAGTAATTTTAAACTCAAATATGAATGTTTCAGTAGTAGCAATAATCATGAGTTGCTCAGTTATTTTCTTTAATCTCTATTAGGTCATCACTGCATGGAGTTTCATTTGACATTTCTTTTGACAAAGAAAAAAGCATTCCGGTATCTGCTCCAAACAAAGGAATTACTAGATCTGTGAGCAATGAAGGCCTTACACTAAACACCAACCGCATGCCAAAACATACTCGAAAAAATCTGTCCTTCAAACCAGTAAATGGAGAGGAGGAAAATCAAGACATTGAAGAGGAAAAGGACACAGTAGCTCATAAAGACAGAAGGGCCAATCGGTCTCTTAACACAAATCAAAAAAATGCCAACGAGAGCAGCCACTACAGGTTTCCAAATGGAGCTCTGCAAAACAGGGCAGTTCTGGATGATTTTGGCAATCGGATTGAGCCCCCAAGCATTGAAGAGGCTTTGCAGATAATTCATAACACTGAAAAATCTCCCAGAGTTATCCCATCAGACCAAATTACAAATGGGTTCTTTCTTCACAATCAGGAAATGAGCATCTTGAATTCAAACATTAAACCAAATCAGTCTACTGCTGATGTAATTACAGACACAAAAGGTGCTCTAAGTCCTGTGACTGACACTACAGAAGTAGATACTGGAATACATGTCCCTTCAGAAGATATTCCAGAGACGATGGATGAGGATTCTTCTTTGAGAGATTATACTGTAAGCATGGACTCTGACATGGAAGAGCCATCTAAATTTCTCCAGGACTATGACTTGCGAGCTAGCAATCACAGAGATCAGTTAAGTCCCTGCCCCAGCTCCGTAAGTACTAAATCACAGGCAGGCAGCAGCGCTTCTTCAAGTTCTGGGGTTAAGATGACTAGCTTTGCAGAGCAGAAATTCAGGAAGTTGAATCACACAGACAGTAGAAGCAGTGGAAGTAGTTCTCAGAAAACCACACCAGAAGGTTCTGAGCTGAACATCCCTCATGTAGTTGCTTGGACTCATATTCCAGAGGAGGCATCTGTTCCTCAAGGAAGAGACACTACCCAGTTATTAGCTTCTGAAATGGTACATCTTAGGATGAAGCTGGAGGAAAAGAGGCGAGCCATTGAAGCACAGAAGAAAAAAGTTGAAGCTGCATTCACGAAGCAGCGTCAGAAGATGGGAAGAACAGCATTTCTTAATGTTGTGAAAAAGAAAGGTGATGGAGTATCACCTCTGCGAGAAGAAGCAGCAGGAGCTGAAGATGAGAAGGTATTCACTGACAGTAATCAGTTGAAAGACAAAGAAACTCAAAAATCAGATGACCAAACTAGTAAGACTTCAGAATTAATAAAAGAAACCCCTGAAAACTCCCATAGCAAGTGGTTCAAGTCTCCTGCTACTCCTATGGATGCTGAAAAGCAGTGGAGTTTAGCAAGCCCCTCAGAAGAAAACTTGAATGAAGGAGATATCTTAGAATATACGAAATCTATTGAAAAACTAAACTCGTCCCTACACTTTTTGCAACAAGAAATGCAACGTCTGTCCCTTCAACAGGAGATGTTGATGCAGATGAGAGAGCAACAGGCTTGGGTTATTTCTCCTCCTCAGCCTTCTCCTCAGAAGCAGATTCGAGACTTTAAGTCTTCATCAAGGCAAACAGGAACACCAGCTCCCGTTGCGCCTTTCTCACAGGAATCTCCTCGCTCTACACATCAGTCTCCACAGTCTTCCAACAGGAAGAATGCCTCTTTTCACATTAAAATGCAAAGGACTCCTAGGCCAAATGAACTGAAAATAACACCTCTCAATCGTACCTTGACTGCCCCACGGTCTGTGGATAGTCTTCCCCGTTTGAGGAGATTTTCTCCAAGTCAAGTTCCCATTCAGACTAGATCATTTGTTTGCTTTGGAGATGATGGTGAACAAATAAATGAACCTCAATTAAGGGGAAATCTGTCAAAAGAAGTCAAATCTGCAGAAGAAGTAGCAAAAGAAGAAGGACCAAAATTGCTGAAACAGTGTGAAAAGAACTTGGAAGAAAAGGAGATTAAGCCTATAGAATCTAGTGTTTCTGAAGTATTATCTCAGCCTATCACAGAAACGGTCTGCCTCACCCCAAATGAAGAGCAGCTAAGCCAACCCATTCTACCACCACCAGCTCCCAAAACAGCTAACTTAATTGAGGTTTCCCTGTCAGATTTGAAGCCACCAGAAAAAAATGAAGTATCTGTTGAGAAATATGAAGGTGAGAGCGACAGAGAGCAATTTGAGGATGACCAGAAAGTCTGTTGTGGATTCTTTTTTAAGGTAAGAGAACTAGTGGATGTGTGTATCTTCTATTGAGCTTCCTTTGAAAGGGAACTTCTTAATTAGCATACAGATTTCAGTCATGATTTTCTATTGACGTCAAAGCAGATAGTTCTGCAACTCTAAATGTACAAGCATATCTTTGCACTTGATTAATTTGGCATCGTAAGGGTGGTGAGATTCTACCGTACTGCAGTTCTGAGCATGCCAGAGTATCCCTTTCCATTCATAGCTGGAGAAGAGCGCTTGGAGTTTTTTGTAAAGATGAATGCTGAATGACTGAAGATGAATGAAGAAAGATTTCTTTTTAGCATAAGCCTGGTGACCTTAAACAGATGTGCTCACATCTCACAATCACTTCCCCACCCTACCCCAAACTTAACTGCAAGTTTTTGAAGTACATAATAACATAATTTTTTTTAAATGTTGAATGTCTCCAAGTTGCTCTTTGGAGAGCCTTTTTGCCTCTCTTGGCTGGCTAAGGAAGTATAGTCTTCCAAGACTCCCTTTTGAAGTTGGTCTTTGGGAGCACTCTCTGTTGTCTTTCTGAAGAGTTATATTCAGACAGGCTTTTAACTATAATGTGCATTGTATTGTGCATTTAACTTTAATGGACAGACACTGATTTTCTATCTTGGAATACCTCAAAATCTTGTGTCACACATCTGAGATGTGCCTTGCTTGTCTGGAAGCATTCCTTGGTTCTATCAGAACACCTGCCTTGGTCAGCATAAATTATTTCTATATGTTACATAGTTATTGCTTTTTGTGATAAATTACCTTCATCTCTATATAGATACAGTCTTCTGAAGCTGGATACAGAAGTTTATGCTGTGCGGGATCTGACTGTAAACTTAAATATTTCACTTAATAATTTTTTTTCTATTGGAGCTGAATTTTATGTTTGACCTAGGAAAGAAAAAATCCTATATGAAGTTTTTCATAGTCTTAAGAGAAATCTTTTTAAATAAACTTGTTTCAAATACTGCATAAGTATGTTATGGTGTAGCAACCCAGTGTGTAGAATTAAGTGTCTAATGACTTGGCAAAATCAGTTGCTGAATTCAGAGATCTTGATTTTTTTGGGTCCTTTTCCTTCAAATACTGTTGCTACCAGGATGATCAAAAGGCAGAAAATGATATGGCAATGAAAAGAGCAGCATTGTTGGAGAAGCGTTTGAGAAGAGAAAGAGAGACTCTGCTTCGAAAGCAGCAGCTGGAAGCCGAACTAGAACATAAGAAGGAAGAGACAAGGTAAACCTACATGTCCTCATCCAAATGATCAGTAACAGTGAATGTAAAAATGTCTGCTTTAGTTAAAAGCATAACTTCATGTCAAAAAATTGCATTTTAATATCCAAGATAGTTAATCCAGATGTGCTGAGGATTTCAGCTGAAGACACATGTCAGCTGCATCAGTGTTTAGCTCAGACTCAACGCATGTGTCCTGCTGGCCTGGGTGAAGTTCCTCAGGGTGCTACCCTACCTTATACTTTCTATTCTGAGGAAAAGCGAATCACTTTGGGCTTCTTCCTACACAAATGGAAAATGCTTACAGCGGTCGAGTTAATAAACATGGGTTTGATTCTGTTAGTAAAAGTATGCCAAAAAACTCACATGATCTGAAAATCATAAAAGCAAGTTCCTCTTACTGCTGCCTGAGGAGTTTAAAGTTGAAAAAAATCCAATGCCTGTGTTGTCCTCATTGCTAAAACTGTTAATGTGGAAAGGTCCTACTGCTGAATTTACTTGGTGATTTTTTTTGTTACAGACGAAAAACAGAAGAAGAACGTCAGAAAAAGGAGGATGAGCGAGCACGGCGGGAATTTATTAAGCAGGAATATATGAGAAGGAAACAATTAAAGCTAATGGAAGACATGGACACTGTCATAAAGCCACGTTCCCTCTCAATCAAACAAAAAAAGCCCCGTCCAAAATCTATTCATAGGGATCATATTGAATCACCTAAGACACCAATCAAAGGTCCACCAGGTAACAAATGTTCATGTGGAAAAAGAGTCTGTTCATGCTAAAACACCAGCTTGGGGTTTGGTACTAACAAGCACGTGCGTTTATTAGTGTCTTGTGCTAAGCTGAAGCTGCACGTGACTAAACTGGAAAGCAAAATCTGCCAATAGAAACCAAAAGATCAGTGTCACTTACCTGCTATGCATGCATGCATATATCAACAAACAAAAAGGTTAGCTGTATGAAAGCCCGGTGGAAGCACTAATGTGTGTTGCAGGTTTCATGCACACCCATGTATTGTTCATTAATCTCTTCTTACACCTGTAGAGCTCAGAATGAATAACAGTTGGGAGATAAGAGATCAATTAATAAAATGATGATTAAAAGGTAAGAGTACTTAAACTTCCACTTGATGCAGGCGAAATGAAAATAAAAAGTAAATTGTGTATTGTTAGTTTTTCTTCTTTGCTCACTTAGCTATTGCACGTAGCCCTAATCACATGGCACAATTTGGCATTCTTTAAGATATCACATTTCTGCAATATTGATTGGAAAAAATATTGCCCATTTACAACTGGAGAAAAAGTAACCAGACTGCTCAGTGATCCTTTTTGTTACAGCATTGTATAGGCTTGTTATTCTGCTGTATTTTCTCTAGCTGCTTCCCTCTATCTTCCAGTATACTTCGAAGTATTTCCTTAAGACCTTTCAAAGACTCCATTCCAAGCTTTAAATTAAGTCTCTTAAGCTCTTTCATGATTACTTATTAACTTTGCTTGCATTCTTCAATTTGCATAGTGCCAGTATTCCTATGTCCATGCTTCACATTAATGCTTAGTTTGGGACCATCCCAGGTGGCTGCAAATGGCTGGGTGTCAGCAAGTGTTTAGATGCAGTGCACCGCATATGCATGCAGGTATATCATGTATGGGTGTAAGAGTCTCATGTATGGAAGCTCTTACTGACTTTCTGATGCTGGTGTTGGGTCTAATGAACAGACTCTATTACTTGCTTAGGTTTATACGCCTTAACTTTGTTTTTATCCAGGTTCACAGCTTTATCGTGTTTTTTCAGTATCTAGTCTTTCATTGGCATCGCTGAATACAGGGGACAATGAGAGTGTGCAGTCAGGCAAGAGAACACCAAGGTAAAGCTAAAATAACAGTTTCATTTGATAAAATTTAATAATCAGCTATGTAAAACTAGCATGAATTTTAAAGAGGTCATGTATATATTATGTACTCCAGGAACAGGTATGTTTTCCTGATTTGAAACATTGATAATTTCCACTGTCAGGCATTAGGTAACCAAGCCATGATCATTTGTTTTACAAAATTTACTAAGTAAACCAGTTGAGCAGCTATAAACGAGGTCAAAGCAAAATGCTATTCACACAGCCTCTTTAATTCACCTGCTTGGATTAAAGTCTCAACTTGTGGATATTTCATTAAACCTATATGCTACGTGCAGCTACATAGCTTCTTTCCTTTATTTTAACATTCTTTGCTGGGTTTTTTTTCCCCTTAGCAGTCACACAGAGAAGTATTAAACTTTCATTAGGACTTCAGCCTTTTCCAAACACCCAAATTTAGTTTGCATTATAAACCACATGGAAATTAAATAAGAAGAGATTAAAATAAGATAATTTTTTAAATTTCATTTCCAAAATCTATTTTATGATTCAGATGAAAATTATTATTTCTCTGTAACCATGTAATTGTATTCAGGGAAATACTTTTTTATGTATATAGGAAAGAGCTAAGGAAGAAAGGGAAACTAGGAAAAGGAATTTGATAAGGAGTATGTTACAATAAGTATGTTACAATATCACATCATGTTTTCATGGCCAATACACATCACTTATCAACTCTGACATGCCTGCAGCTGGTTTCAGTTGACTTTTCAATTTCCTGGATGTCTTGAGAACTGACTTGAGAACTGGTTATTACATTAGAAACTGTAATAAAATGATCCAAGTGTCCTAAGAGCTCTTAAAAATTACCTGTTTTAACTGATAAGGGGCTTTCTTCCAACTGTATTAGCTATTAGAATAGGCTTGATGTAGCTTATCTACACAGAACTTTAAGTTCAAGGCAACTTTTGTTGCATAGTGCTGTACTATGTTTCTAATGAACAGTACTTTGATTTACAGAGTTGAGACTTTTAAAATATGATAAAATTCAGTACAAACTGCTGAAAGGAACAGAGTTGAAGGAATTTTCAGTATCTTTCCAGACCCATGCTATCAGCTTTTTGTTGCACCAGAATTGTCTTTTGATGATCACACTGAGTGAATTTCAGTGATACCTTTGAGGTCTCCTTCATGCAGGTGCTAATCCCAAAAGAGGCGTAGGATATATAAAAGATAGAATTTTCATCTATTGCTGATTTTACTGGAAGTTAGCATGTATATAAATGTTATTATAATGCTACTTTTTTTTTCATATTCTGTGCTGGTAGTGCTTTCTCACATAGAAAAGTTTTCATTTCCAAGCTGCAAATTGGACTGGCTTTTGCAGTAGCTGCAATCAAAAAAATGTTTAAATATCTTGTAAATATCAAGTTAAAGAATAACTTGAAATTCTTGCTCAGACCCTTAAATGTAACTACTTACATTTGAGTGCAAGCACAGCCTGAAGAATTACAGCACCAGAAATTACTGCTTGTGAAAACAAAAATTAGAGAGGAAATTGTTTTGCTGTCTTAAATACAGAAGTTCTCACTGCCAGTTGTTGTAATAGGTGTAAATGAACTAGATTTTTACTTCACATTCGTCATTCTATCAAGAACTGTTTTGTTTGCTACATGCAATATCATAGTTTTCTTAGTACCAGTGTAAACGGAACCTGGATTCCCACTTAGTGATAATATTCCACAGATTACCTATTGGGTTTCTTTTCTCAGGTATAACCCAAAAATTTACTAACATCCACCTCACGTAAATACCAACTTCTTGCATCACTCTGAACACTTTAAATTGAACATGAACTCAGTTATCCATTAATTTCTCCTGTAACTATTGTACATTTAGGTTTATAGTCTACACTTCAAATAATTGTGTTCTACCTTAATACAGGTTGCTTTCCTTTCATATTAGAAGGCATCTCTGCTGAACGTTGTCATTTTTTTAATAGACTTTAAAATTAATGTTTAGGTCTGAGTCGGTGGAAGGATTCTTATCTCCAAGTCGCTGTGGTAGTCGTAACGGAGAAAAAGATTGGGAAAATGCATCTACGACTTCTTCAGTTGCCTCTGCTACAGAATACACAGGTCAGGGGCAGCAATATTCAGAAAAGAACGTGACTTTTAGTGGTTCTATGCATGAAAAGTGTTTCATTATCTTTGGTATCATAAAACTTGATTGAGGGCTTTTCATAGAAATGTGAAGATGATAACAAGACAAGGTTAAAATTTTAAATCCAAAATAAAAGTACTGAGTCAGTAACATTTGTACTAACCAGAATAAACTGCAGTTTGGCTCAAAACAGCAACTGGGCTCACATGCCAGTGGGCATTCCAGCAAGGCAAGAAGAGTTGAAATTTAAGCTAAATTTAGAATAGAGTTACAAAAGGCAAAAACCAGATTGCAGCAGGAAACAAAAGCTCTTTTTCTTGCCCACCTAATATCTCATTGTTTGATAAAAGAGTAAAGTAATGTTGGTGTTTTCAATAAACTTTTAGGGAGATCAGGTTTGATGGATGGGCCTGCTGGCAAGTGTTAATGTTGAAAATAATCTTATCTCCTTTCTGCTGAAATTACTACAGTCTGGGAGGGCAAATTGTACATTCTGAACATCAGAAAGTACTTAACCGGTTTTGAATCATGAAACTTCAGTCAGTTTGTGTCAGTTTGTGCCACTTGCGTGTGAAATTAAATTACAGGACAGATAGCAAGATTTTGCCTGGTTGGTCTTGCTGAGTTTTCTCATAAAGACCCATACTGCTGAAGATCATCTTTTAGTAGCTACTGTGTAGAGCTTATTTTTAAATGAAGGAATATGGAGTTCCTAGGAATTGAACAGAAGGCTTTTTTCACATGTGTTAATATCTTCACTCAGTCAGATTTCATATGGATGCTTTGTGTTGATTCTAGGCTTTTTTCCACAAAGCCTAGACAAACTGAGATTTTATCTTAAATTCAGTTGGTAATTGCTTATGTATAATGTTCCTTTCTAAGACTTCAAATTTGTACTTACATGGTTTTGGTGGTATTTTTAGATGGTCTTCATACAAGTGCAAGTATCTTTCAGAAATTAAAATAGAGGAGAATTCTCTTTCAATCAGATGAATCAAATCTCTTTAGAGGCAGAATAATTTGGCCAGTGTCAGATCTCATCCCTGGTTTTGGGTAAAACGTTTCTGGAATACAAGGTGGATAGGCTACAGTAACTCTGAGCACCACATCAGTTTCACTGTTATTCCTCTCACCCTTGAAATCGCAAGTGTATGTGAAGAAAATGAAAGAATTTGCTCCCTCCTGAATGACTGAAATGTTAGTTAGAAAATGCAAAACATCTTAGCGTTCACAGACACACTGTGAGAAAATGTATTTACCAAGGCTGCCAATAATGATAATTAATAATGAAAGACGCATTTGTAAGCAAAATCAGTAACAGTTGAAAGTGACATTTTACTTGCTTGTGAAACTTGTGGTCTCTAGTCTAATTCTGTTTTACTCCTATATTTATATTTTCATGCATGCATAAGATCTGTACCATAAGTGCTTCACAGCATTTCAAGTAACTCTTTGTTGGCTTGTTCATTATCTTAGCTTATTTGTCATTCTTCCTCCATAGGACCAAAGCTCTTCAAAGAACCCAGTGCTAAATCCAATAAGTATATAATTCAGAATGCCCTGGCACATTGCTGCTTGGCTGGAAAAGTAAATGAAGGTCAAAAGAAAAAGATACTGGAGGTAAGGATATATTCCGCTAAAAGCATGAACACGTGAGTCAAACCATAGTCAGGCATTAGAAAGGCATTCAAGTATAAATGCAGGTATCAAAAGGAGTCTTTCTGAGGTTATGCCAGCTCTTATCTAAAGGCTTAAGTAACTCCTGTGTAGACAGAGAGGTTCTCTAGTACTGCAGAAACAATAGCATTGTACATGCAGAATAGGAAGCTGAATTAATTGACATGTTGATTAATCATTACTGCTTGCTTAAGTGGGAACTTCAGTATGTAGATTTTTATAATTTGCTCACAAACTTGTTTTACCTAACATGAAAAATACCTATCTTACACAGCTCCTCAGATTAGGACCTTTACAACAATAAGATAGCTCACTCATGAACAGAAGGAACTGAAATACCTCCCTCCTAGGCTTTTCTCCAGTTTCCAAGCAGTAGGGCAAATTCAGGAGTTCTGCTAAAAAAGGTGCCTTCCAACCTTTTCTGTTACCCTGCTATAAACCTTTCTGAAGATACACAAATACTGTAAGGGTGAGAACTCAGGGACCAATATGTTTCCCTGCAAAAGGAATAACAGAGAATATGAGCATTAAGAGTAATGGGACTGTTCCTTTTTACCACCTTTGACAAATTTGACAGATTAAATACATCAAAGACTATAGGTACTTGGAATCTGGATTTAATTTCTTTTCTGGAATAAATTTCACAACAGTATATCTTGCCCTTTCTTCTCTTCATGATTCTTCTGCATTCATGTCTAGATGCTGCCTTCTCTGTGTTTCCAGCTACTTTTTGGAAATAACAAGTGAGAAATCAAGACAGCCTCTTTCAGTTCCAGTAACTGAGAGCATAAGAACCCCCAGAAATCCCAGGAAAGAACAGCTGTTAAAAGGTCATGCTTAACTCTAGGATGCAGAATACATCACTTGGTAGAAGCTGTACATGTTCAGGGCACATATCCCATATAGTGGAAGTGTGTTGGGTGGAATAGGAATCTGAAGATTTCATCTAATAAAGAACTTTTGCTTAGCACACCTCAACTGACTTTATGGTTTGACCAAACTTGAATGGATTTAGGGAGGTATGAAATCTCATTTTGGCACATCTAGATTTATCTAAATTTACTGTTCCCAAACTTGGAACTATTAGACTGCTTGATGAAATGGATGTAAGGATTTTTATTGGGTCTATAAAGAATTAGCCAGGATGTCTGTCCTTGAGGTGTAACTAAACACCTCAAGGTGAAATTGTCTAAGTAAATAAGGTTTTGCTTGAGAAAGATAACTGCCTGATCAAAATCTAGGTAAGGGAGGCTTAGTAAATTCTAATAATTGAAAATAAGGTATTTTAGTGGATAGAGTTAGACATAAGTTTCAGCTCTGCTAGAAAGCAAATTCAAAATGACAGTCCAATGGTTCTGGTTGTTTTGTAATGACGATGCAAAATTCATTTTGTGAATCTTTTTCTTTCTTTCTTTTAAAGGAAATGGAAAAATCCGATGCCAATAACTTCTTAATCTTGTTCCGGGATTCAGGCTGCCAGTTCAGATCTCTGTATACATACTGCCCTGATACTGAAGAAATCAATAAATTAACAGGAATAGGTCCCAAATCTATCACAAAGAAAATGATAGAGGGACTGTATAAATACAACTCTGACAGGAAGCAATTTAGCCACATACCTGCTAAAACTTTGTCTGCCAGTGTTGATGCAATTACCATTCACAGCCATTTGTGGCAAACCAAGAGACCAGTAACTCCTAAGAAGCTTCTACCCACCAAGGCATAGTAGATGGGAAAAAAATCCTTCAGACAATTATGATAAACTTGCACTTCATCTTTACTGCCTATAGGAAATAGGTTTCTAGTTGCCAACAAGACTCTTAGAACTTAAACTGGACACCCGAGTTCTATTATCATGTCCAACTGGAATGTAAACACAGTGTTTAGGAGTGCAGAAGATTATCGCTTAGGTGATTACAGAAATGTTTGACTTGTGTGGAGATTTGTATGTGCTAATACAGAGTATATTTGCTCTGTATTTTGATTAGAAACACTGAAGCACTGAATGTTCCTCTTTAGTGACTCGAACTACATTTTTTTACATCTGTTGCCTTATATGTTTGTATTTGTGCTTGTCTTGAAATACTTTTTCTTTCACTAAAAGAATACTTAATATTCTCAATACCGTTGAACTTTGCATACAGGCTTACAGTAAAGACTAAATGAGAAGTTGTGTATCACCGAAGAACAGCTGAATGGGTCTGTTCTGCAGCATCCTTATTGTATGTTGTAACACAATCAAGATTCATTCCCCTTAGTATTTACAGTTCTTTTTCAATTAGATAATACTGATTTGCTCATAGACTAAACGGTAAAGGAAAAACCTTTGAACTGCTTGAAGCTTCCTTCAAATAAATTATTTAACAACTCAGGGTATAGTTCGGTGATGCAGTTATTCCTGTTTCAGTAAGTTGCCATCTGAGAGGTAATGACTGACCATGTGTGTGTTCACAATAGCATTAAAATGTAAAGTAAAAAATTTGGTGGGCCTCTAAAACAGTTGAAGCAAATGTGCTTTATTCTGCATTGTTCCAGATGAAGAGTGAGCACACGGTCAAGTACTGCTTCTGCAGGGAAGGAATAGGAACTTGTGAGTTAGGTCCCTGATGTTTGCCTGACAGAACACTAAAAGTATTCAGAAGAATCACAGAATTCACTAAGTCACGGATCTTTCAGAAGTCATTTATCTTACTCCCATTGATTTTACTATCCAGGCCACTGTCTGTTCTTCCTGCCTTCAGACCCACCAGCTCAGATAAGTACATCTGATGAGAATTTTCAGTATGTCCTAGTAAATTGTTTTCTTGACACGATCTAATCGCTGATGTGACACAGCAATTTTAAATACATGTGGCAAAAAAAGCCTAAATTGACATTTCAGTGATGTATAATATGGCCAATTACAAAACCAAATTCTAGGCATACTTCAGTATTATTTACCAAGGGCTGCATTTTATTTCAGACCAGTATTTGATTATTTTATAGATCACTACTCTGTTTCAGTGTTTTTTTCTCTTATAATTTGCTTTCAATATAGCACTGTTCTGGGAGAAAAAGAAAAAACAAACAGAAACTACAAACTTGAAGCTTCCCTTAAATCTGTGGCTGTTTTGATAATGTACGCAGTGTACACCAGAGGATTTGTTGGGGGAAAAAATCTCATTCTCAGGAAAAGACTTGAATGATTTGTGATTCTGTTCTGTTTCAGTGTTGTGACAACTACATTAACATAAGACAGTATTGTGCTGTAAGTATGTAGTCCATTCTGTTTCATGAGGAGACTAGAACTATGTCCGTATTTCTCTCATTAAACTGCTTTGGGAGAAACTGCCTCACTACGATGATGTACTCATTTACTTCTACAAAAGATGCACAGGAATGAGATGTCATTAAGCAGGTTAGAACAGTACTTTTTTTAAATTATTCTAAGGCCTTAGGCATCAATGCATCTGATTATCAACATTTTCTCAAAAATGCTGTCAGTTTTACTGTAATTTATGTTCTTATATTTATGTATATTTGTTAAAACTGTAAAAAAAAGAAAAACACTTTAAAATACATGTTTAATATGTATGTGGCTCAAAACTATTTGTGGTTAGCGGATTCCTACTGTTTGCATGTATATCACCAGGATATGTAACTCTTATATTTCAAGTGTATACAGATCATGTATATAGGATATAAATAATATTAAAAAAGGGGGAAAGAGGGTTTGCACATTCTGCCTGTTAGACAGTTCCTACAAACACTGAGCAGGAACATCCTGAATAAAAGTGTGAAACTGTGTACAATATACAGTGATTCAAGAGACCAGGAGGTTGGAATTAAGTGAAACACATACAGTGAACAACTTCAGAAGAAGTTTTATCATTGGAGGCTTTTTATTTCTAAAACCTTTACTCTGATTTAACCGAAGATTTGCAACACCACAAAGACACACGCTTCAATCTAATCAAAGTGAGCTTAAATGACAGTATTCTCTGAGTAATTTTAAATATACCTGAATGTATCATGAAATTTACATTTGTCAACAGGTTGAAGATTTGTGCAATGTTGAAAAGCAGAATGTGAATAATGCAGTTGAAAATTTCATTGCTCGCAGTATAAAGTTTTACTTATCACAGGAAAAGTAAAGCTAGATACACTTTTCCTTTTTAAGCCTGCAACTTTTCTAATTCCAGTGGATCTTTGGTTGGGATCATGTTTAAAAAAAGACAAAAAAAAAAAAAAAAAAAGAAAAAAAAAGGCTTTCCATAAAGGCCAGTATTTATCACTGACCTTTTCAGAACACACTGGTGCTTTCATCAGGGGTATTATTATTGTTGCTACGACTGAATTGCCAAACTCTCGTCTTAGTTTTTGGAGCAAACTTTCATATTCTAACAGTCATAATAGCTACTGAAATCTTTTTTGTCTTTTTTTTTTTTTTATGTTAGTATGACTGTTAGTTTTTATTATTTGGCTGTTTAAAGCCAAATTCAGCTTATTTAATTATGATTTAATGGGCACTGTTGAAAAATGTACAGTGTATTGTGTGCTTACTTGTCCACTTCTATGGAGCATAGCTTCCATATTTTTTCAAATGCTGTGCTGTAAAATATTGTCATTGCTACTTATGTGGTACAGTGTAGTTTTTTCCTTTCATTTAAATAAAAGCATGGCACCAAAACTACATTTTTTTGTTTTCTTGCTTACATCTAAATATAAACTGAAGCTATAAAAAGTTCACATTAATATTTAGATCTTTTTTCTTCTCATATTTCAACAACATAGAACTTGTAGGAAATCTGCACCATTTTCATTTTTCCTTTTCTTCCCCATTGTCTTTCTTTCACAGACAGTTTAGCCTTCAGATATTATCAGGGGAGGCCATTGAAGAATTAGGCGCTTCATCTCATTCTCGAGGACAGCATGTTGTTACCCTGTTCTCTTCAGAACTCAGTTCCACAATTGTAAGTCAGCTGATAAGCTCCAGTACTCCAGTTTGCTTCCACTGTTCCAAAACCACAGAAAACTCACTGGTTGGTAACAGTGATTGCTTCAGATGGGAAGGTTTGCAAGATGAACTCCAGCCTTAACTGATACTTGTTAGTGGTACAATCTTGAACAGAAATAGTATCAAAAATATGGTCTCTCTTCCAGATTTGTTAATTAACAAATTTTTCCAGTCTAAATCATGCCTTTTTGGGAGTTTTGTGTTGTCCTCCTTGGTTGCAGAGCAAGAGCAAGGACTTGCTGAAAGGGAACATGACATCACTGCACTGTCAAGAGGCAGGCTGAATGGTTAGGCTAACTTATGCAGACAAAGAATCTCTAAATTTCAGAGCTATTCAAAGGGCAGCTTCAAGAACGCAGGAGATGTGATAGTCGGGCTTTTAGTGTTGATCTGAAAACTAATGTGGATGAATGTGAATAGCCTTCCCTCTTTCCCCTAAAACTGGGTATTTTTCAGCCAGCTCAGTCAGTTCCTGTATGGCATCACAAACAGGCTGACACAAGCAAGGAATTATGTTGGAATACAAACACCCAATTGCACCCAGTAAAGCTGTTTTTTCATTGGTGAACCCAGCTCAAAATTTTCATGTAAACCCAGCCTTTGTACTGACAGGCTTTAAAACCAATTTCATTTTCTCTATCCTTCCGCCAGTAACACCACACTGGAGAAACTTCAGAGCACACCCTGGTTAATTTGACACACTACCATATGTCTGAATGTGTACAGAGTCTGAGAATCAACATCTATACTGCTTGTGGGATCCAGAGAGGGTAGCAGGTATCTTCTATTACCAACTGCATGATAATCATCTCAGTTACACTCGGAACCTAAGCTTTTGGATCAAGCACACTCAGAGGTGACGTAGAAAATGGCTTTAATTCTCAAATCCAGTTGTACTGATCAGGTGTGAATGTTTCTTCTTTAAGAAATTAATAAAACCAGGGCTTTATAAGGGCAAAACCTTTAACCACGTCTGTCTTTTCAAACAGCAAATTAGCATTTCTTTGCTGCCTTGTTAGTAATTTAATGAACTGAATACGTACTTTGAAGAATTTAGGCTATAAAGTTCTATCTTGGCAGCTACAGCCCATTACATCTGCTTGTACATTTCCTAATTAATTAAAAAACATTAAAAAAACCGATAAATTATCTTCATTCTAGATGGCAGAAAAAAAAGTATTTTTTAACATGCACAGCATCTTTGTGCATTTATAAGTGCTTTGTTTTTAAAGTGAATTATTCCATTTAGGAAAAAAAATGTGTGTATGAATACATGTAAATGCACATCCACTTGCACACTTACTTGCTTTCACACATGTGAAAAGAAATAGCCTTTATTTAGACAACCACAGCAAGGAGTTAGATACAGTAGGGAAGTTACACTACCTTATTTCCTTCTAGCAAGAAAGAAAATCAGCTACCTTGTCCACACTTGGAACTACTGTCTTCCTAAGAGGCAGGGAAGTGATACACAACACAGATGTTTAAGAGCTGAGTACAAACTTTGGGAAATGAAATGCTTACTGCCAGCCTTTTTATCAAATTTCTGAATTCAAGGATAATGCTACTGGATGCCAGACAGAACTGCCTCTGACCTGAAAAGCTAATAATAACTAGGTTTTCAAGAAAGGACTAAAACCTTAAGAGACTTAAGCATTCCACTGAAAAACATTATTTAAAACTTTCTTCAGACACTTAACATTACAAACAGCTGGATGTCTAAAATGCTTTGGAGTAAGTCATTATCCACTGACACATTTGTTAAGCAAGGCACTGAAAGAATTTCTTTTCACATAAAATGTGTTTAAATTTTCAGGTAATGGTATGGAACTTTTATGGAGACATACAAAGTAGTGTCTACAGGCATTTTTATGTCAGTGTTAATCTCTTAATGGAGCTTTACAGGAGGACTCATAGCTAATACGAAGCTTTCCATCAAGGCAGCTCTGTCTTACTCTTTCTACATCTCATCACTGATCTAAATGTCTGCATTACAAGACCTGGCAAGGCCCCACAAGCCTGCACTTATTTAAATTACCCGAAGCCAGATTACACTTTGGCTCGGTGTTTTTCGTGTCTGAACTACCTGAAACTGGAGCTGTGATGCTGACATAAACAATTCTGCTATAGTTTATGCACGAATGTTGCTGAATTGTCATCTCAAAGTTCTGGAAATCTTTTCTTGAAATGAGTGAAAACTGTTTCCAGAAGTAAAGTTTTAAACAGATTTAATTTTTTTCACCTTTTCACAAGACCATTTGAACATAGCATAAAATGTAAAGGGTTGAATGGCTTTGTTACAATGGCTACAGATCAGGGGATGGGCCCATTTTTATGACGACAATACAAAGATGCTTTGCTGGACTCCACTGTCAGATCTTAGGCCAAGTTAACACTGGGGAGCAGTTCTAACATACCCAGCCCTGCTGACATTGTCTGCAGCCACCTGCAACAGCTGTAAAAAGGTCACCCAATGACTGTTTTATTTCCTCAAGCATGCCAAGGTCAGCCTGCAGACTGCAGTGCTCTGTCATGTCAGTAGGCAATGCAGAATTCCTCTCCTAATCCTGATTTTCAAGCTCTCTAAAACCCACACCCATCAGCTTTGCTATTCATGGGAGTTGCCTGCTTTGCAACAGTGACTAGGGAGTTCAGAACAAGTGGAGACCATCCCAAGGACTTTTTCCCATGCCTGAGTGAAGTTAGGAACTAGCAAAGAACAGGGTCTTTCATCTGCCTTTTTCCAACAGGATGCCACAACGTACCCTCACTTAAGAGTAGTATTGTGCACCAAGTAATGCTACCTACGCTTCCATTCCTTTTCTTGAGGCTTGATACTTGGTTCCTGAAATCTCTTCCAGCCTATAGGAATTTGCTACTTCCTTGTGAAAGGCCTGAAATTCTGAACAGGAAAGATTTCATCTCAGGACCTTCACTGAAAACAAAGTTATTGTACAAAAGAGAGGTAAACCACCGTAACACCACTGTGGAATCAAGATTAAAAGCATATAACCTAATTTACAATTGACTTTGTGTACATTCAGCAAAGTTATACATACTGCTCTGTTTAGACAATTAGTCCTCTTGGTTTTCAGCACTCTCTCTGATTTATCATCTCAGTTATATCCTAATATATTGGGAAACAGAATCATTTCTATAACTACGTTTTCTATTAATTAGTGTCTTCAAAGGCAACCGAGCAACAAGTGGTAGCTTTATAAGTAAATGTCAGGATTTGGTGGTTTACTGGTGAGTCTTGCTTCCTGGAATGTGATGCTGCAACTTGAGTGTTGACCATCAAGTTCCCCATTCCTTGCTTGTCCCTGGCAGAGTCACTGCTGTGCCGCCAGGTTGCACTTGCCGCTGGACCGCCTTCAGCCGGGACATATCTCTGTATCACGATAAAAAATTAATAAACCATAACATTTGGTCTTTGCCGTGTCCTTTGTCAGTGATTTGTCACATCTCCATGTTGCCAGGGCCTGCCAATGTGCTGCGGCATACACACAGGAGGTTTGCCCAAGTGTTGTACTAGAGCTCTAATAAGATTTTCAGTATCTCATCTCATAGCTATATTTAAACACTGAGAAAGCGTATTAGCTGTTCACCACGATAATTCTTAGATGCCATAATTTTGAGTTACAAAAAACCAACGTAAAATCCAACCAAATGACAAGTCATATGTATAAAGACATCTTCATAATATATACACCATACACATACATATGATTTCTGTGACAAACACGTTCTTTTCCAAGAAGCAGAAGACGGCAGAACCACCACAAACCCCCAGAACGTGGCCGCGCCTCACGCCCTAAAGCTGTTGCCAACGAGCCATAATCCTCGGCCGCACGATGAAGGAAACCCGCCGTGGCAGAGCTTGACGGCAGTCCCCATCCAACGGGGATCGGCGCACCTGCTCCGTGTTACGTGGCCTGGGATACCCGGGAAGCGCTCGGCTGCTAACAGCGGAGAGCCGAGCGGCTGAAGGGGCTGCATGAGGAGCGCGGGACACCGGCCCCGGAGCAGACGGGAGTGTTTGTACCTGACTCCCGGAGCCTCCGTCCCCGTCACACAGCCGTTCCCCGTGCCGAGCCGGGGCTGACAGCTGCTCCCCTCCCGCGGTTACCTCAGCCCCGGGGCTCGCCCCGCCGCTAACAAAGCCGAACCGCGCCCTCCTCAGCGCCGCGCCCGCCACCATCTGTGTCTGCCGCCCACCCGCCCTCGGGGGCGGGCCCGCCCAGCCGGCGCGGCCCCGCCCGCCCCAATCGTCTT
>JBCJKH010036571.1:21919-33851 GCA_039877255.1 Loriculus beryllinus | reverse complement strand
TATATTTACTAGGTTATAGTTTGTTATAAAGATGCAAAATTGTGTGGATAAAGAAGTAGGCAAATTTCAGGTTTCACTTCTTTAATGAAACCTTGAAGACCCCAGATTACACTGACTACAGAATATTCACATAACTAAGTTTTAGTAATACATTTATTGAATGTAAATTACGAAGGTATAAGTATGATGCTTCTGTTATATCACTTGTGTTCTGGCTTTGTCTACAGGGGTGAATTTCACCTTGTGGATGAAGCCTTGATTATACAGCTCCACACAGCTGTGGGATGAGAATTATATAATTAATGGTGAGCACTCAAATCCTAACTGGTAGCCATGGATGCGCACCCACCATGCAGTAATGGGAGTGAATTTTCTCTTTGCATGCATGTATGGGCTAATGTGGAGCACACTGTGAATTTTTCTGTTCTCATTGCCTGTAAGAAAAAGATGGTAGAAAAAAAGTGATACCTTTATTGCAATTTTTGCTAGCACTAGTGTTCATTTGCTTTCCTAATTAGTCCTGCTGTGTGGTTGAGACTCCATATAGGCTGTCATGTCACAGTGAAGACCTATATATCATAATACAGCAATTATATTATTTAGCCTCTCACTTTCCTGCATGAATGACTGCTTCTATCTTGTACACTGCAAGCGTTTGTATTTGGCAAATACGTGGTTGCTGGTTTTAATGACTGAAACTTCCTTATTTCAGTAGGGTTGCTCCATTCTGTTTTCCAGTCTCTCCAGGTGACACAGCCATGAGTGGAATTAAAAAGTTGAAAGGGGAGCCATTACTGAACTCAAATAATTTTTATAACAATCTTTTTTTACGATATACTTTCAGGATTCAAATTCCTGGTTTGTGGGGAAAACTGTTAGAAAACAGATTTGAGCTGGGACTTAATTTCTAAACTGCAGGTGTTCTTGACAGGGTTATAAGTTGTGATTTTCTAGGTATGTCCTCTGAACTCTATCACTTCCAGTGGTCTCAACTATGAAAGAGATATTTAAACGTTACTATTATTTTTGATTTTTACCTACTGCATTTTTGGCACTGAAATTAATAATTTATGGGTCAATATTTTTCATTGAGGGCAGAGGTTTCTCTTTTTATCTGGCATATTGTGGTACGTAATTTCAGACTCACACAGTCTCATACTCATTGTTAAAATGTTAGTGTCTAATGGCTGAACAAATCTCTTCCATGAACTTTGGCATTCAGCTTTCAACACCCTGAGAGGTTCTTCATGACTGAGGAGACTGTGAACAGCCACTAAAGAATTGTGAACATCAGGAATTCATAAAGCTATGCAATAAAGTTTATCAGAAATGCACAGTTAACACTTTTTTAATCAAAACTGGCTAAAATAAAGGTTTCAACCTGAGCAATATTCTTACAGGATCAGTGAAGATTTTTACTGGGTTTAGGAAGTCTGATTTAGTCCATGTGGCTGTCATTCGCATGCATCCATGTATATTAGTACAGGATTTGTGTTTTTATTTTGAATTCCATTTTCCCCCCACTAGAAGAACCTAGGACATCACATCTCACCTTCCTAAAACCCAAAGAGAGGGGAGAGATTGAACTACAGTTCATATATATAGCAGCCATGTACTGAATCTTCTTCAGAGTGTTATAGGTTTCTGTCCTTTTTCATTTCTCTTTAAACTATTCATTAATTTTTTGATTCTCCAGATTCCCCAGGATTATATGTGAAGCTCTGTTTTATTGCATCTGCAACAGTATACTGCAAGAGGGTGAAGGCTGTCAATTCAATGTTAAATACCATCTTGGGTTACAAATATTCTTCCCTTGTTCTGCTCCCAAATCTGTGCTTTACTCTGTGTTTTTCAAGCTATTAAGGTGACACTACCCTTCTTTTTCTTGGTTGCACCCTCAACGTGCCATTCATCTACCAGAAATGAAGTACTGATGTGACACTAAAAGAAAAGATTTAATCATAGCAGCAAGATGTACACAAGTCAAAACTGCTAAATTATGTGCTTTTATCATGTCATATTATAGGCATTATCCTCTGCCTGTCTTTGGGTATAAGAAAACAAATTGGGAATCTATAGAAATAACACTATCTGCCTGTAGAAGTAAAGTTCTACTTCAAATTTTAGTGACTTTAGTACAGTATACTACTACTACTGCTATTATTAGTAGTTATACGGGGAGAGAATATAAAATGTAAAGAGAAAAGGAAAAAAAAAGCCAATAAACACAAGTAATGCACAATGCAACTGCTCACCACCCAACAACTGACACCCAACCCTACACAAGCAATGATTTGCCCTTCCAGGTAGTTTCCCCCAGTTTATATACTGGGCATGACATGCTATGGTATGGAATACCGCTTTGACTATTTTGGGTCAGGTGTCCTGTCTCTGTTCCTTCCCAGCTTCTTGTGCTCCTCCTCACTGGCAGAGCAGGATACTGAAAAGTCCTTGATCAGGGTAAGTGCTACTGAGCAACAAATAAAACATAGGTGTGTTATCAGCATTGTTCTCAGACTAAAGCCAAAACACAGCACTGCACCAGCTACTAGGAAGAAAATTAACTCTATCCCTGCTGAAACCAGGACAGATATCTTTGGTTTAATTAGTTTCCTTAACTTAATCTTTCCCTTTAGAATATCCCTTAAAAAATTAATCTTTTTCATTTAATGTTAACATATACTGTTTCAGTCTGCTCCCAATTAATTTCTTATGACTGTTTCATTTCAAATTTTTAAGAGTTTCTTAACTTTTAAAAAATACAAGTCTATAAATTTAGTTTTTCATCAAACTCCATTTTTGTGTATCATCATTAAATGGTTGCCATCTGTTCAGTGAGTTTCTTCTTTCGTACTGTTTCCTACTACTAAGTAGTCTAGAATGACTAGCAACTATTAGACATCCATCTACTAGATGTCTGTAATCAGGTAAGGTGAAATTCTTCCTGTCCCTGTAGGAACTGGAAAATGTCAAGTTTCTTGTGGTCTTATACACAGGTGAGGGAGAAGCCTGTGGTCAGTGAACTTTCTGTTTTCTCTTAGACAGAATTCATAGATTTGCTTGTGGGATCTACTCAGCTTTCCCAGCCAGGAATAATCTGCAGCATGCTTAAAGAAGTTTCTATGGAATAAATAGGTTAAATATATAGACTTTCACTGCTTCAAATATCTGTCTTGGGAGGGCTTATGAAAAGGCACAATGGTCTGTGATGGAGCTAGACCAGCAAATGAAAGGCAGAAAGGGACTTTAGGAAGTTTCAGAGGAGTAATAGGCATAGTTAGGAGTTCTTTGAAAAGTTACTGAAGGACCTTTGTTTTTGTGACCTTGTGCTAAACCACGCAATCTTAACCTGTTAATACAGATTTGCTTGAACCGTACTAACACACATTAGCAGGGGATCCACCACCTGGGAATCCATATGGAGGCATTAACCTCTCATACAAGGTCACATTTTCTCCACCAGGTATCCACACAGTGTATTTGGCGACTGACCCCCTGTTTTAGCCCACAAAGCAAAACCATCTCCATTCCTCCAGCATCTCCATCTGTGCAGCATCCTTCAAAAACCTGCATTTAAAGACAAAAATCTCTTGAGAGGAACTTTGTTTTGGTCCTTTACAATTTCCATGTGCTTTTTTTCCGAAGAAAGGAATGAACTGATTTTATATGGATTATAAGGATAAAAAAATAGAAAAAGTGTTTGTGTCTGTGTGTATGTGTTCTTATGTTTGTGTGTATCTGAGATACTGAAGACAGAATATTAAATTAATATGAATACAACACTGAATGGTGACATCAGAATGATATTTCTGCAAATTAATCCCAAGTGAGTGGTACAGTGTTCCACGTCACTTTTTACTAATGCACACACTCTTCCATGGGCGTAACATTTTCTTCATGTAACTCCCACTTGCTATGTGTATCTACCAGGAGAGCATCTAATAAAGACTGATATTTAAACTGATTATTTCTTTTGCTGGTTAGAGGGCTTCAGTGACCTAAGAATAGAGGATCCACAGATTGCTCTGTATTTTTTGCTGTAATTGTAGTTATAAAAGCTCCAAGTTAGTTAGAATTATTTCACTTTCTCTAGGATGGCATGCAGCCTTCACGGGCACAAAAATTAATTACTTTGTAGATGTGATCCTGCAAATACTGAGTCTTTCCTGGGATGAGTTTAGTGGTTGTCATTCCCCTTTACCTCCAGTGCCTAGCACCTCTCAAAGTCAGTTAGTAATATTGTTGAGGAACACTGAGCATTGCTTTACAAAGGGGAGAAGGATGGTGTTATTTACTAGATCCCTAACAATGGATGATATTGCTTAATATGATACCCATTCCAACTGCTGAGAAAATTTAGGTAGGCAGAATTTGGCCAAGACACTGGGGATGTACTGTTGTTACAAGGGCAATGACACATTTAATCCCACCTGATGAGGACAATTCTTTGCAACATTTTTTTTCCAACATTGCTTTTGAAAACACTTCTCAGTATGCCCAATTAAAAACACAAAATTAAAAAAGAAGAAAAAAAAACACAAAGCAAAAAATTTATAATTTCATATTTTAGTGATACAGATATCTGTTTCTTATGTAACATTTGGCTTGCGTTGTCTTCCCTATACTAGTGTGCAACAGTAGTTATCCAGTAGTTTGAAGCTCAGAATTCCAGTTTGTGAGAAACCATGCTATTTCCAGCATGTTTTCTCTTCTGAAAAAAAAGTAACACAACATACAGAACCTTCTACCAGAATGAGAAGCTCAAGGAAAAGGAAAAAAAAGTTTCCCAGTGTCTGGATCAAACAAACAACAACAACAAAAAAAGTATTATTGAATCCAATGTAGCATTTTGGTTTCTTGATGGAAAAGAATATTATGCTCAGACCATTTTCTGTGTCTGCCTGAATCTGCAGAGGCATATGAAAATAAAAACTCTGAGTCATAAGGATTTCCCTTTTTCTCAGGTTTGGAGTTAGTGCTGAGCAACATTTCTGAAAATGGACTTTTGTTTTGCCTGCTGACATAAGTGGTTTAACTTGGATTGGCCTAGCCATAGCTTGTGAGCTCCAGGTCTCTCCTTTCCGGTCCCAGACATAGCTCCAGTTGGAGCTCTCTGACTTTAGGCTTGGACAGGAGCAGAAATGCATCACTGTTGTCACAGTGACATTTTTGAGTAAGTATAACACTTCTATTTTTTTCTTTCATGGTATTTTTGGATACTGAAAGCACAATGGGATATTTTCAGGCCCCAAGGGATTGGGCAGTTGCCTATATTAATAAAACAAAACCACAAAAGACCCAATACATCAGTGTTCTAAAGTGTTTAACTATTCAGTATGTTGATGTCCCCTTACTGTGGGCCAAAAAAAAACCCACATAATGAATTTCAGCTCTAGTTGAAAAAACAATTGGGCAGCTACTGTAACTTTTGGTTCGTTTCCATATCAGACATTGCTTTGGTGCTCGGAAAAGGCTGTGGCTGGAGAGGTATCTTAGGGGCTACTGACATGTAAATAAATCCCCTGAGCATTGGCCTCTGCTCTGGATTCTGTGTTAGAACTGCCATACAACAGAGCTCTCCAAGCAGAGACAGAGAAATAAACAAACTGCTGATACCTTGCTGAGTATATATGGGGTGGAATCGAGCCTAGTGAAACCAAGTCCTGCTGCCTGTGTCCATCACCCACATGACTGAAGTAAAGTCTTTGTGCACTTCTTTTCTTTTTTTATTTTCATTAATGTTGTCTCATTAGTGCTGTAGGCAAAGCCTGTAGCTGAAATTGCTTTGTGGTGTCACTTAGTTTGATTACACCATGACGTATAAAGTTGGTTGGCTGTTAAGAGAGATCTAACTGATATCTTAAGTCCAAGTCTTACAATTTGATTTAAGTGATACTACTGTGGAAGTGGAATAAAGCTGGAGAATTTAATCAGCAAAAGTCACAAAGTGTGAAGGCATGTGTCTTACCTCTAGATATTCTTGTTTCTGAATCTGGACACAAGGCTCTAATCACAAACAATAAACCACACCTAGTCTTTCAGTATTACCCTTTTTTGAGAGGACAAGCTTGATTTCTTCTGTCACTTCACAAGCATGCAATTCAGAAGCAACGCCAGTAAATCCAAACAGGTAAGCTTTTAAATGCTGAAGTCAGTATAAAACTGGTTAAAGGAAGGAAATATAAAATCTGTAACTCTATACTGTACCTAAAAAGTCATATGTATACAGATTTAATAGTTTCTGACAAGGTAATGCTAATGCAAAGAGTTGATATCACATTTTTAAGTTAAACTTCACTTCTGCATAAGCCATTAACTTATATAAGCTTATCAGTCTGTCTGCTTTTGAACTGTTTAACAGTGGAATTATCTTCTGTAAAAAATTTTAGAATTAATTGCTTTTCTGAACCCATTTGAAAAAAATTAAAATACTAATATTTTATTAAAAAAAATGTAAAAAGCCCTTCTGACTTGAAAATCTTGGCACGAAAAAGTCAGTATTGTTCCCAGAGTGAATTTGTTGTATTAAATTGTACTTTTAAAAAGTCATATATTTATTCTTCCAAAAGGAAAATAGAAGAATTTTACTGAATTCTTTAGGAATACTCTGTAGAATATCTGCAGGTGGGAAAAATTATTGATCTCTGAAACCTATTATTCTCCATCATTTTTATTAATACACAATTTTAATAATGCTTAATTGATCATATACTTGAAGGGAACATTGTGCAGATATGAAATAATACTCCTAAGACAGCTTAGCACTAATATACGCATATAAGTACTTATACACATATTAATTACTAAAACATCCAATTAAAATAATCTATTTAAAGTAACTCAGTAAACAAATGAGAATTATAGAATTAGAAACTCTAGAAATTCTAGTTCCCCGATGGGTTTCTGTGCATTGTATGTGTGTATATACATGTGTGTGTGTATGTGTTTTTCTATATTAATTATGACAGCTACAGGTATGCAAATAAAACCAAGCAGAAAAGTTTCTTGCATGAATAGAGCATCACCTGCTACTTTAACAACTTCAGTCTACCCTTTCTTTGTTTCAAACAAACAATTCTCACCCCCCAAACCTTTCTATTGCTGACAAATATTTTTTAATTGTGAAATAACCACAGAATGAAAAAAAAAAAAAAAACGAACCAGAAACACTGAATATACACACTAATAACTTCTGAACCAAGCAGAAAAGTTTCTTGCACGAGTACAGCATTACCTGCTACTTTAACAACTTCAGCCTACCAGTTCTTTGTTTCAAACAAACAACTCCCCCCCCCAAATCTTTGTATTGCTGACAAATAATTTTTAATTGTGAAATAAAAACAGAAATGAAAAAAAAAAAAAAAAAAAGGAACCAGAAGCACTGAATACACACACTAATAACTTCCGAACCACAGAACTGCCCTTGAATTTGATATGCAATGATGGATGGATAAATTATGTTTCCTGGACTAAAGGGAACCATTTTCCTTCTTAGATTAATATAAAGCTCATTCTACTTTTGTTCTGAAGTTCACTAACAATTCAATTTTTTCAAGAAATGTTTTTTTAAAATGTAAGTATTCATTTATTTAGAATTCTAGCAAAAGAAGTTGCTATCTATACACATCTATCTGGCACATAGCAATGCATACAGTAAATAAATATAGGAAAATCAATTAAATCCTGTTGATATTAAATTGCTCTAGCATCTTCTGCTTACGGAGTAAGTCGGATTTTCAGAAGTTCAAAAGAGCCTGTTTTGTTATTGGGTGCTATTACCTGCACAATATTAATCTTGCTTTTCTCTTTATAGTAACAATTCTAAATTACTGTAAAATACTAAGAATTACTTAAGCCTGAATGACATTTTGTCTTTAACCACTCATCATGACATCGACTTTTCTTCTGCCGTTTAGTATGTTGCTTGAATATTTATGTGGAATTATGTCTTCATTGAAAAATTTCGTCATGTTGACACAGCAGCACTTCCTATAATGAAGTTTATTTTCGATTTACTTTCTCAGGATATTTTTAGCGGTGAAGGATACTTCTCTTCAGGTAAGGAAAAGTTACACTTCAAGATAATAAAGGGAATAAAAATGTGTAATGGTAAGGTCTTGTGTGAGTAATAGGCCACGGAAATGCCCAGGTATTAGTTCTGTGAGTGAAAAAGAACCTGCACTTAGTAGCATGCTCAAGTCAGGAAACCTATTGAGTGTTGCACTAGGTTCTGATTTGAAAAGACATTGATCAGACTTGGTGCTAATTCTTTCACTGTGTTTTATAGGAGAGGGAAAAGTTCTCTTCCTATCAAGCTGATGGTAGCTCAGCCATTGATTTCATTTGGAATAATAGCATCAGACCAAGTGTCTGTTGCAGGACAATAAAGTACAGTTTATTTAAGTGCATGAGAGGATTTTATGAGACAGTGAAGCACATGGGCTGTAGAGAGTAGAAGCTGCAAATAAACTAGACAAGTAAGATAAACAATTCCAGGCCTTGTTCTTTGCAATCCACCATTTTTCTGTATCTGTTGATTACAAATCCCCGTTTTTTAACCTCTACTGCCAACGCCAGTACTTCTTTATTTGATTCATGTTCCTTGTCTAAATACTGCTTTTCTTTCTGAAGAATATTTTATTTATTTTTTTTTAGCCTATTCAATTATTCCACTTTCCATGTTATCAGGCCATACTACCTGAGGTTTCTGAATCACCAGGCCACTCTAAAAGCAGTGTTCCACTTGTGCTTACTATAATTTTAACCGTTATTTCAATATACTGAATTAGGGTGTAACAATTCTAATAATTATGTTGAACTATTTCTTTCAAGCTGTATGCTTTGGTTCTTTGTTATTCTGTTAGGAATATCAGAAGGGCTTGATTTAAAATTGCTTTGGGGTTTCAGGAACTTTCAGTAATACATGCAAGTAATTTTCCTTGCATGTCAATGGTAAGAAGGTGCATTGGAATCCGGGTTTTATTCATCATTTGATCTACGAAATTTAAAACTGTAAAGTTTTAGTTAAAATCCCCCACAACCAGACACCCCCCCCCCCCCCGAAAAAATATTTTTTCATTCACAGGAACAGTACTTGAAAAATAGAAATAAATAAATCAATCAATAAAAACACATATTGGAGAACCTTCAGTTGAAATGGAACATAGAACTACAGTATAGCAGAGATGTCTTATTGTCTAATGGTATCATACAAATTAGAAAAGAAATACCTTTTTTACTATTATTATTGACATATCTTCAATCCGCATTAGCCCTATCTTTTATGAAATTCTAAAAAAAAAAAATAAAAATAAATGCATAGAAACCCCAGTAGTTGTCTTTATTTTTTTTTTCTTGATGTAACAATAGATTTTTACGCGGTCACTAAAAGTAAAAGAGAAGGAAAATTTTGTGATGAAAAGTAAATTTCCCTCTTGATCTTTCCTAGTTAAAATTTGTGCTACATCCTTTCCTACGGCCTTTCGGGGTTTGACTTTTTTTTTTCTTACTTTATTTATTGTGATTAATTCAGGTAACTCTTCAGTATTAGAATTTATAGTCCTAATCACATTGTGCATTGTAATTCTTTTATCATTTTCATTTCCAATTTTACCCACCTGATCTCTTTTTCAAATATCAATTCTCTTTTGTCCTTAGCAATGCCTGAATGTTGATTTTTGCACTTTTTAAGAGCAAGCAGAAAATATGGAAAGGATGGATGTTGGGTTTTTTGTTGGGTTTTTTTACACTTTTTTTTAATACATATATATTACCATAAATATTTTCCCATGGTGATAGTATAAAGTAATGAGACAGAAGGAAAATAGCACTCCTTATATTATCTCATTGAGTGTTTTTCAGTGTCAGATAAACAGTGATAAACCATAATGGGACCAATAGTGGATGGTGCTGGTGGAAATACGAACAGATATGAATAATTAATTGTAATAGCAGTAACACAATTACTTTCAGGCTACTTAGTTTTGCAAATATGGCCCAACATTGATGTTATTTGCTGCTGCTGAAAACTTTAAATTGTACACTGTAAAATGTAATAAGAAAGCTGTAGTTCATTAAGTTACTTTGCCGTCACTCCTGTTGAAATATCAGCAGAGTTCACTCAGAAAAATTTTGAGCCAAAATTATGAAATAAATTCACAACATCATGTAGGTTTCTTTGAATCTTAGAAGTAGAAAACCATGACTAAATTTATGGTACTACTACAACAGCTTGATTTTCATATGGCTTATTCACATAGGAGTAAAGCAATGGTAGAAAATTTAAAAAGAAAAGCTCTAGAGGAATACAGATATCAGTAAGAAAGATCCATTTGAGCTATACAATCTGTACTACATTAAATCTGTCCAGTGTGTACTTCAGAAATAATCACCAGCTACAAATGGCTTTTTCAAAAATATTTTACCCTCCCCTTACTTCTTGGACAGAGTCTGAGAGCACCACAGCTTCATCTTGTTCTTTTTTTAATAAGGTATCAGCGAATACAGTATTAAAGCTGTTATCTAGCAGAAGTTCCCTGAAGAATGAACCCTATGAGAATTGTATTCACACAGTTGCATACCTGGTAGCACCTTTGAGAAGATTTAACTACAGGACATTATTAACATATTGAGGGAGCTGGTGAATTGAACAAAGTGTACTGACATAAATCAGTGTACTATAATCTTCCTTTCAGAGTAACAAAGAGGGTCATAAGCAATTGTACCTTAGTTTCTTTATGTGTTTATTAGGCTCTCTTTCTATGACTGTAAAATTATTAAGAGGGAACCATGAGATATTATCACCATAGAGGAAAATTATTTGAATGCATGCAATGATAGATATTCCTTACGTTATATGCTGATGAAACTATTTCCCTGCTGTAATAGAGATTTTGTTTGAAGCAACTGCCCAAAGATGAATCAAGATAAGCCAGAAATGAAATTAATATAAAGGAGGAAGTCCTACAAAAGATTTAGAAAATTTACAATATGTCCCTCAATACAGGGCATCTTCCTTCTATTATCAAGAACACCCTTAACCTTGAGGGCATTCATTTTTGTCTCTGGTTTCTGCTTTGCTTGCTTTATTTATCAACTGGCTAAAAGGCTTCACCTTGGTTACATTAATTATTGCTGAATTTTATGCCTCATAGTTGTGTTAAGGATGATGGTAGCTGGCAAATTGCAGACGGATCAAGATATGTCATTACACCAGTTATGGAGCAAAGAAAAACAAGAGCGCCTCTACGAAGTACTTAATTCTCTGCAGTGGTTTCATAATTATTATCAATCAAGATCAGCCACCAAGGGTTTCAGACCTGGAATTTCCTTATAGCTGTAAAACAAAAACTACTGGAAAAATTAAGTTTCCTAAGTCTAAAAGAATTTGTGAGCAATAAGGTATAAGACTGTAATACTGCAGAGGAACATCACATAGCAATGCTTGGACTGAAACAGCCTATCATTTGGAAATCCTTGCATGTAATACTTCCACAATGTGACTGATTTTAAAAAACTTGACACTAACAATGTTAAAGTTCAGAATGAGTTGGTTTCACTAGATTTTTAAATGTAATTGCTTAAATAATGCATATGCAGTAATAATTTAAATTTTCTCTATGGATTATTCTACTAGGTTAAAACTAAAATAACTTGTCAATATTTATGGTATTCATACATGCAGTGAAGAATTCTTTTATGAGTTATTTTCCATTCTGACAATAAAAACAAAATCAAGTCTGAAAACACTGCAAATTGGTTTTCTTATTATGGGACTTCTCAATATATTCTAGTTCTTTCTTTATATTTAAGGCAAAAGCAATAAAAAGCTATTGTTCTCATGAAAGATGTGGCTTTTACACATTCCTTTAAAATTGTATTCATGAAAACTATGCCCAGGAGATAGTTTTAAAAGCTGCTATCATTACATAAT
>JBCJKH010036571.1:0-17537 GCA_039877255.1 Loriculus beryllinus | reverse complement strand
TAGACCAGTTTGGGTTGGACGGGACTTTACCGATTACATTGTTACAACCTCTCTGCCATGGACCGGGGCAACTTCCACTAGACCAGGTTGCTCAAAGCCCATCCAACCTGGCCTTGAACAACTAGGAATGGGGGGGGGGGGGAAGCTGCAGCTTATCAGGGCAACCTGTTCCAGTGCCTCACCACTTTAGCTAATTAAGTTTGCATGAATGGTAGATCATTTAGACCTAGCCTAAGGGAAAATTGCAGTAACAATAGTTTTAGCATATTATAAAAACATAGCTATGCATAACTATTATACAATACTGACATGAAATTTACAATCATTTATTTTCTGCAGAGGTAAAGATTCCAGAGTTGTCTGATGTGTGACAGTTGACTTTTTCTGCCTTGACTTCATTAGTTTTTATTTTATAAAGCTGATAGTTCAGATAAGCTGTACCACACCGCTACAGGCAGCATTGCATATTTTTTCTTCACAGCAGAATTTTGTTCTGAATGATCCTAGTCTTTCAGAAGTTAAAAAAGGCAATTTCTGGCTTATCTGATATGCAAAAGACTTTTTTTCTTTTTAATTTGGTTTTGCAAAAATAAAAAAATTACAAAATATCCTTGTGTCTTTCTCTTGAACACAGGCCTGATTAGGAAGGATCGTCCTATGTTGATCTTTTTTTTTCCCTTTGATGTTTTTGCAGCCTGTTCTATGGGATGAGCTTGTTCAGACAATGAAAAATGTAGCTGCTGAGTAGACAGCAAAGGAGAAATTGACTGATGGAATTCAGCTCTATAATTTAACATACAGCTTTCAAGTCGGGCTGGAAGTTCCAGATGTTAAACTTTGGCTAATGGATAGTGCTGAGAAAGGCAGGGTTCAGAGGAAGTCTAAAAATGGATCAAAAGCATATTCGTGGCTAAAAATGCAAGCAAAATATTTATATACTTTGATTTGGGGAAAGAAAGTAAAAAAAAAAGCAAGCATCCAATTGATACTGTTGGCATTTAGAGAGTAAGAAAAAAGGCCCACACTCTACCCAGTAAGAAGCACACCATTACATAGTATAAAATTAAGAGCAAGTGACTGGACAGCAAGTGATGTCTCCTATTTTATCAACATTGTCCTTACTGAAACTCAACAGAGCTTCACCAGATCAGTAGATTCATTGTCATTTCATATGTTCGTAGTTCCTAGTGGAAAACCACTTGCATTTCTGACTGTATGTATTATTGTGCTACCTGGGCTTTACAGCTGCCTAAATAATGAACCTGAAGGACAATGGCAGGGAGAGAGGCAAAGAGATAGGGAAGGTGAGAACGTATAGGTAGCTAAACCCCTGGAGAATCAGATGCTGTCTCTTGTTTCTCAGTGCAAGAATTAACAGCTCCCACTGACGAGGCTTGTGAAGAAAGGGCTGGTGCTCCTATCTGGATCATAGCTGAAGAAAGAGTGTGGAAGTCAGGCTTGTTTAAATAGATCTTTTATTTAATGAATTTTTCCAAAAAGTCTCATTTCAATAAAAGATTTAGGAGTTAAAAGGTTAAAAATAATAAATTGTTGTAGCACAATGAATTATTGTAAAAACAAATGAGTGGTACACAGCTTCGCTTGTCCTGAGTGATGAGTGAGCATTTTGCCTTCACTGCCTTCCCAAGGTATTCCCAGCAGCTGTAGTGTGCCAGGAAGGTTAGAAGTATCTTTTCTGTAAAACAGCCAAACAGTCTCTCCTGTGTGAAATACAGTATAAAGTCAGCACTTGTTTTGGGAAGAATAATGATGGTGATATATGTTTAATGTAAGGATATCTGAACATTTCCTTCGGGCAAGCAAACACATACTGCAAGTGTGAGTTGAAAGACAGAAATCAACTAATACTTATAGCGACAACAGTTTGGATTAATTTTTTCCATTGTTAGGGATAGGATTCAGATTATTCTTCAAACACCTGAATCTTAGTTCTGCCAATATGGACATCTGCTGCCATTTGAAATGCCCTAGAATATCCTTTCTGCTTTCCCTCTACTTTTCTGGATAGGTATACATGCTTTGGCAGCTCTAATGGCTCTACATGCCCAGGTGGGGTGATCAGGGGTAGCTTCAGACCCCAGCAGTATTTCACCTTGCCAGACTGATGGTTGCAAGGCTGCTGCAGTTCCATGTCCCCAGGTTGGCTTAGTACATACACAAAATATAAACAGAACCAGAAGCACATGTCAGCACAAAGAGGAAAGAGAGCATATCCTGCGACCTGTGTAATCACACTCAATACTCACATGTTCATGAGCAGCAGAGTCACTCTCTTCTGCTCCTTTTCTCCAACAGACCAGGGCTGAAGTCTGCCGGTGTGATATAGACACACACAATATGGGTGTCTCCAGGAACTGGCCTCAGACAGAATACCCAGCAGGTGTTTCCCAAACCCCAATGCTCTCCAGCTCCTCATGCATGAGCCATGAGGTTCGTAGTCAAGAGCAGGGCCTAGTCAGACCAGTGTACTGGAACCCAAACCCCTTTGCCCCCTAGAAGGAAAGGCTTAGTACCAGAAATAAAATGCCTAACTTCAAAGGACTTTGGCATGTATCTGAATGTTCAGTGTGGTTGACTCAAATTCCATTTGATGCACTTCAGCTGTCTAATTCTGGAAGTACCTGAAGTCACAAAGAAGACTCCGTGATCAGACAGAATTTCCTTAAGTTCCCTCATTGAGTCATAATTTGGAAAATCTGTTGAGCCCCACCACTACATGCATCTCAACTGAGGAATTCATGGAGCTTGTGCAGACTACATGAACTCAGGAAAGGAAACAGTTTTTAAACTGATTTTATAGACATGGGTCTCAGGGTTTTTTAGCTGGTGAGACATCGATGTAGATCCTTGTGTATCTATAGGTACATGTGTAAGGAACTGTAAGTCCCTCAAATCTCCAAAATGTTCAGACTAGTTTGCTGCCCTTTCAGTCTAGAAACTCTTGCATTCTTGTCTGCAGACTTCAACTAAGAAGGAAAGATATCCAGTCATTGTACACCGAGGGACAAATAAGCTCCTGTCAGCATATTCTAAAGAGAGCAAGGTTATTAAAAAGGAGACAAGAAATGTGGGGACACCTATAAAGTTTGTGCACCTGAAAGAGTGTCATTTCGTGCACCCTCTCATGTTCCTGCAAAACAGAGGATGAAGCTCTTTATTGATATGGATAAGGTCTTCAAAAGTCCCAAAGGGGTAAATGTTTCAAGGCATTTCAGCATTTCTAGATATTTAACAAAAAGGGAAACACACAGTTGTTCTGTAAGGGAAATAGATTTTCTAATGACTAAAGATTTGCAGTGAGAAATCAGAAAGCTAAAATAATCTGTAGCCTGTGCAAAAGATATCCAGCTAACTTAGGATAACTTGTTTTTCTGTACCTGTATTTTCCCACTTATTAAGGAAACTGTAATAGAAGCCAGCTAAAGACAAGTATAAATGTATATCCAGTAGGATGCAAGATGTAAAGGTATTAACATTTTTTATCTCTAATGATGAGAATCTGGCTAATTTATTTCTTTTGCTTGCATGTGGGTATGAAATATCAGATTCCAGTAATATACTGGTTATTAACATCAAAAATAAAGCAGCAGAGCAGGTTGGTTAAGAGAAGCTGGTTAAGATTCTGTTGCTTCTCACAAGGGAAAAATGGCTCTATTGTGATTCAAGCAGAGCAACCAGATTTCAAGTATTTGATGCTAGCAGGTAATGGGAAATTACCCAGGTTTTTCCTCATATTTCTGCTCTAGCATCTAAACTTGAGCACCCTACATCATTCTGTTTCAGGGGCTCTGACACTTGGTGAATGGGTTTAAAAACTTTTAAAAAGAAGGGGAAAAAACCCCCTCCATAAAGTCCTCCTGTTTTGAGCGATTATAATCACAATTTTCAGAAAACAGCATCCGTATCCTGAGCTGATGGTATGTTCCAATGGCATGTCACATCTGGATACATCAACCGTATAATGTCATTTGACTGGTGGCAGCATTGCCAACTGGGGGAAAGGCACCTCTAACTGAGACAGCATTTCCGACTCATTTCTACTACCAGGCTACAATGTGTGCTTGTCTGCTTTTTGGACTCAGTAATGCTCCTTTGGCTGGTGGAGTAATGAAAATCAGGGTTCAGTAAGGGAATATCTACACTGCTGCCAGGGCCTCTAGGATCAGAAACTTGACAGATGTACTTTAGCTGCCTTTAAGCTAGATGTCTTGTGTAAAGTACTGAGAATGAATGTTTTAACATAGTCAAGTCTGGGTAGCCAATATTCAAGTCACTGCTAAAGATGTTAAAACTACCTGTGCCCAGACCTGCTTGTAGAGTGTTGGGAAATGTCCTCTCCATTCAGTGTGTGAGAGTTAAATATTTACACTTCATTAGAATATCAGTCTGATCTGATCAGTGCAGCTGCCTGTGATTACCATGTCCTTTTTCTCTAGCACATTTTTTCCTGCAGGCTGGTTGCCTACATTTGCTTTGAGGGCAGGTAAGGACCATTTCTGGCTCCTGAAAAGAACCAAGGAATCAGATAAATATTCTTATCAACCACGGAGGTTACAAATACCTTTTAAATGGAAAGCTTGAAACTGTTTTCACTTTTACGTGTGAAGCTCACACAACATACTTCTAGAAGCACGTTTTGTGCCACTGTAGCCAAAACAGCACTTCCTAATATCACAAAAAGTTTTATGAAAGGCAGTATCCACAATCTCTTGTTTGAGGAGTATGTTGCCAATGATTTAAGTATTTTCAAAGATTAGTCTTCAGACTGATCAGGTAGACTTAAAATTTAGCAAGCATATTTTCTATGCCTTTATATGAAAAAATGTTAAATCGGTCCTGAAGCGGAATGAAACAGTAAAATTTAAGTGACAGAGATAAATCGCTAAGAGTAAAAAAGGTCATGTTCAAGAGCCTTCACTAACCCAGATGTTGACAGATAAACCAGACCATTTACCATATGATGAATAAAGTCTGCATTCTATCTCTCAATTAACACAACGAAAATACAGGAAAGGTAGAAATCCACTTGGGGTCAGATTCATCTCACCTAGCTTTAAATACCTTCAAAGCAGACATCTGCAACTAAATGGTTGCATAAACACCTCCTATAGCTGATGGAGAAGAAGAGACACTTCTGGAGCTCTAGATGTGGCAATTTCTATCAGGTATGAAAGGAGCATTTTCACTGTCATCATTGATGCAAATATCTGCATTGTAAGCATTTATATTTAGCCAGATGAATCATACTAGCAGCATCTGTATGATTTTAACTGTTGCCTGTCCTTTCTGCTATAGACTTTACTTCCATTGACACAAAACAAGAATTTAATTTCAGAAAGGGATAACCATGACAGTACACAAGGACCAAGTCAGCACTTAAAAGGGAAATATTCTGCATTCTTCACTGTTCCATAGCTCTTTCTGCTTTAGAGACATCAAAATAACAGAAAATTACTATATTTTTGACCTTCAGTTTCCTAATCTTTATTACTGACAAATAAGATAGTTGTTGCAAGATAGAAACAAAGCGTATATGCAATGTTTTCAAAATCAAATTTGGAAATCTTGACATTTAAGGAAATTGCATTTGATTTCCATGCCAATGTTTTAAAAGTGCAGGTGAAATTTCTCTATTTTATTTTCAAATCAAAAGGCAAGACCTTGAAAATGTGTTTCACACAAGGTTAGTTTTCTATCTCAATATGTAAAATAACAAAAGATGGTATGACTTAAGGCAGCAAAAATGTGGTATTCAGAGTTGAGCTCTTGAAAATTAGTAAGTGCCCTTGTTATCATTTTTAGATAAATTTTATTTCGACCAATCTGTATGTGCATTATAATAGCATCTTTAGTTATATTGGCATGTTTTTTACTATTTTTACAGATTTCATTTCTTCTCCTTTATACATTTGCATAGAGTGGATATTGTGTTTCAAAATGTTTGATAAATCTGCTATTTGCCAACTTTAAAGGCCCTGCTTGGGAATTTTTAAGACAACTTAAATATCTCATCATTCGTAAAAGATTCTTGTAATTTTTTATTAGTGGTGTCCAGGAGTTTCTTTAATGCCAACGTAAGCAGTGTATACTCAGACTGTTCCTCTTCTGCTAAGCTCATGCCATATATACCTGTTGCTCGAAGGACTGTCTGCAGTCATTATCATAACTAAATTCATAAAAGACATTTTAAAACTTGCTGGAATCCTCAGCTTTAATTTTTTCACTGAATTCATGGCATTTCCAGGACTTCAGTTCTGGATGTTGGCTATAACAGAAGCTTATTGCTTTTCAGAAAGTGAGATGAGTCTCACCCTGTCCCGTCATATCAGCAGGGTCAAGCTAAAATGCTGCAGCTTTCTTTCTGTATTATAAATAAAGGTGTTTAATAGGAAAAAGACAATTGCAGCTACCTTATGGACAGATATTTTATTTTGCCGCTTGTGATGTGGTCAGTTGCCATGGTATAAATAACACAATGAACAAACAGCTATAACAGCACTAATGACCTTGTGAGACATTTGCAAAATGCAAGGAATTTAAGTTTGCTCTTGTTCAGTCTTTTTAAGAAACTATACTTACCTTCTTTCTGCAAGGGATGGGAGACAGCAAGTGTGTTCTTTATAGGCATCAGGATCCTCATGGGACAAAAAAAAATTATGCATAATGGAGCTGTCAGGAAATTTTCATATTTAGACAAGAAGTTGACATAGTTTTGGCTTTTCAAATGTTCTTAAAAACTCTATCATTTAGAAGGTGAAAAGAATGTTGCTTTTTTTGATATGTCTAAAGGCTTTCTTCCTTCTTGACCAGGCATAACCCTTCACTTTTTAACTCAACTGGGGAAAAAAAAAAAATAATCCAACACAGGGAGGACCAAAACACCCAGTAAATTTCCTGAGATGATACAAATGCAAAACTCTTGCTATCCTCTAAGCTCTGAGTGAGAGCTAAAGCAGAAAAAGAAGTGCATCATGCACTTTTCATTACTGGTATGTTGCAGATATGATTGATATTTTCACACTGCTTAGCCCTCACCCAGCTACTGCAGCTTTAAAATATAAGTAATATTGCCACTGCTTTTCGTATTGAAGGGCTGCAGAACTGCTCCTAGCCTTCTTGCAGCCATATTGCTGAAAGTTATTATTAATTGTCAGTCTGTTAACCTGCTCATGGTGCTCAGAGATGTCTGACGACTGGAACTTTAACATGCAAATACAAATAGCAAAGGAATATTTTGGCTTGATAGTAACACTTCCTTATGATGTTTGAGAACTCAAGGAATTTTCTTTGGGAGGCTGTGTATAGATAACCTGCCATTATGATTGCATTCATGGAGCATTTCTTCCCTTGTCTTATTACTGAAGAAAACATTGTTGGTTCTATGCAGTTCCTTCCATTGGCTAACACCTTCTTGCTTTAATGAGATTCATATCTTTTGCAGATACTTTCAAGTAGTCTGAAATACTCTTATCCTCCTTTTTCTTCTGTATCAGCCTTTGGGGACAGCAGGGCCTGTTCATCCTGGAGAAGAGGTGACTGGGAGGGGACCTTATCAATGCATACAAATATCTTACTGGCAGGTGTCAAAAGGATGTGGTCAGACTCTTTCCAGTGGTGCCCAGTAACAGGATAAGTGACAATGGGCATAAACTGAAACACAGAAAGTTCCATCTGAATGAGGAAGAACTTCTTTCGCTTTGAGGGTCAAAGGGCACTGGAACAGATTGCCCAGAGAGGTTGTCGAGTCTCCTTCCCTGGAGGCATTCAAAAGCTAGCTGAACACGATCCTTTGAAACCTGCAGTAGGTGAACCTGCTTTTTTGGGGGTGGAAGGGTGTGAGGTGTTGGACTACACGATCTCCAGAGATCCCTTCCAATCCCACAATCCTGTGATTCTTTGATATATATAAATATATATATATATATATAATTTTAAACCTTTTATTACTATATAATGGCTTATTGCAGTGTGTACGTTTTTTTCCTATCAGTAAAATTTCACAGTACTTTGCCTTGGCTTACTCTTTCTTGCTGACCACATGATCCCAAAGAAACAAATTTATAATGCTTTACTTAGCCTGACTCTTTAAATGACCCTGTGACTGTGCTACATGCACAGGTAAATGTACTGTAGCTGAAATAAGACCACTCTTGAAACAGCTGAAATAATTTGTATGAACAAAACAGAAACTAGGACCTGGTATTACTAATGCCACTACTTATACCAGCAGCTGAAAGAACAGAATACCAATGCAAGTTTGGGACCTATTGCTTTAAGGTATCTGGATATAACATTATTTAAACATGTTCCTTTCTGATGCTTCATTATCCATAAACAATTTAAATTGCTACTATTCATGCTTTCTGTACAGTTTGTCTCTGATCTTTCTCTTCCTTGAACAGTTGCTGTCCTTCCTCTGATAAGAAGGTACGTGCCATAATTCTGTTTTTAATGTATTTGCTTTCTTTATAGTTCATGATTGGTAATTATACTTTTCCTATTAATAGAATTCTTAAGTCTTCCAAACATTATCTCATTGGAGTCCAGCAAAACCTTTTACACATACTGCAATTTCCAAACTTCTGTTACCTAATCTGGCTAGTTTTAAAGAAAGGATTTTTTTTCTTTTTACTTTTTTTTTTTTTCTTTGCTTTATTTCTAGAGTGGTGAGGTATTTGATATTGCACTTCCTATAAGTGAGATACCGCATTTAGCTGTTGACTTCTACTTAATGACTGAGTTTTCTCTGGACACAGCTTGTCAATACCTCATAGCTACAACTCTGTATCACATTTTTTTGTCATGTGAATATCCCTTTTGTGCACAATTAAGAAACCAAAGAAATATAGGCAATCATAGGCAAGTATCTGAACTGTTACAGGCTTCTCTGAAGGGACTTAAATACTGTTTGGAGTCATTCATATGGTCTGCAGCTGCATGTTCTTGTAGGTTAATACTGTAGCAAGACCTTCTGGAAATCACTGCCATAAATAGATTGTTGGTAGAAAGAAGTGAAACCACCTAGTGCTGGTCTGAGAGAAATAACCATTATAATTGCTGATTTCTGGTCTGTACAATCCCTGGGAGCTAGGGACTTTCTTCTCAAAAGAATTGTGCAACTATTACACCCGGTGGCTGTGTGTATGTCATGACATAAAACAGAGTCTGAATTAATTATTTAGTATGGTGCAACCCACTTTGACTTATAAGCTATAAAAAGCCCGCCTGAGAGAGAATTAATTATTGCTGGAAATAACATATAATTACAATGTTGCAGGGAAAAGATAAGAATTAATGTGCCAGGTGTAAGTAGATTAGACCAGCTTGACAGAAATGAGCAACTAAAGAAGAATTTATAGATGAAAGCTTACAGCCATTGCACCCATAGTGACTGGAAAGCATTACCATTCGATGACTGCTTAGTGGCTTACGTGAAATGAGATATTGGTTTTAGACTCATTGCTCAGAGACAGGTCTCTATGTCACAAATCTGACAACAAAATGGAGTGTATTGAACATATCATCAGAAAAATGAGGAGAGGGAAAGCTTAAGAGGCTAAATTAAACTTATTTCCCTTCTTGAAATTATCTTCTTGGGTAGGAGTTGAGGAGTCTTGTGGCAGAGAAAGCAGCTTTGAGGGAAACACATTTCACTGTGTCTGTGTACTTGTCCAGTGGTGCAGGACTATGAAATCCAGAATGGAAAGCCAACTGCTTTTCATAAGCAAAAAAAGGAAAATGCTGCTTTATCCATAGTTTATCAAGTACAGGGGAATTAAGAGGAAGAAAGATAGAAGAAGGAAGTTTCCACCTGGCTTTTCCAATAATCTCATCTTCCTGTTTTAAAAAGGCACATTTATAACACTGCTCTTGACACCTAAGAAAGGTGTATATTGAAAGAACAACATGTGTTTTGCATGGTTCAAGGCCACTGAGAGAAAAATGAACTTAGCCCATGGTATGAAGTCTAATCAGGAACACCAACACCTTGAAAAAGCAGAGAAAAGAATTGTTGTGAAAGATGAAAGAATGACTCAATATATATGGTCTATGCAACATTATGGGAGAAATGAATAGGTCACTACATAGACACCCCTCTAACTATGCCTAATTCCATCTGATGGATAAAGGAATTGGGCACAATTGTACATAACGTGTGTTTTTGAATTGTTCAATTATTGGCAGAGTCGGTAGACTTTGCACCTGGGTCCATCTCCAGGCTAAAATAAAATCTGAGAGCTTAATCTCTCTCCATCTTATTTTCCTACCTGATCTGCAACACTGTTTTGTTTTGTTTTGTTTTGTTTTTTCTTTTGGTGTTAGCAGGCACATGGTTTACTCAGCAGCCAATCACAACTCTGTCTATCACTTGCCACCTTTTGCTGTGTTAGGACTCAGGACTAGAAATCACAGCAGCTTTTCTAAGAACTCACAGTTAGTAAGAACTGCACTAAAGGTATCCAAACCCCACATCATTTTTACTGTTGTTAGTAGATTTAGATAAATTTGAAGCTTAAACTTGGCTTTTCAATTGACTTCCTTGGTTTACAAGTTGCTAGGAATGTTGTCAGAACTGGTTAAAAAAAATAAAAAATAAAAAAATATGTAAACTATCCATATCACCGCTGATAGCAGCTTGTTGCTCTTATTTCAAACCCACATATTAATTATTCAGATAAAATAAAATCATTCCATTCTACTTACAAATTTTTTCTGACTTTAATTCCATTTATATAGAACTAAAATTAAGACTTTCACGAACATGGTTTAGTAGAATAAAATGCATATTTTTTTTTATTTTTTTTTTATTTTAATGAAAACACAGTCTGGCCTTGTGGTTTTGATTATAATTCCTTGGAATTTTAGGGATATAAGCCAGAAATCAGTTAATCTTATACTGGTGTGAACCTATGTGAAAAGGACTTCTGGAAGTTTGCTTACCATTGCTTAATACTTAAATAATTAAAACGTAGATCTAATTTTTGGTTGATTGCCTTACAGAGATTGCTAGATGTAATGCACTTTACAGCATGAATCAATCCATTGTTTTGATTTTAACTGTATTGGGCTATGCATAATTATGATTGATTCTTGTGAGCATTCAAAAATCCACGTAATGAAGAGTTTAGTATTGCAATAGAATCAATAGAGAATAAAGCTTTGTCAATGTTATTCAAGACTTTACAATTAAAATCACAAAAATATTTCAGAGAAGTTAATTTTTCAGTGTCTACACTAACATTCCCCAGTTGCTGTTTCATTGGTGTTCATTTTATAGCAGAAAATGACAAGAATACAAATAGGAAGAAAACCAATACATGTTCATGCCTACATCCACATTGCAGTGTCCTAATTGCCACTCACACAGAGATGACTGAGTTAGTGGTAAAGTTTGTAATAACACACCAGGCTTCACTGGCAAAATAGAATCATAGAATAGTAAAATAGTTAAGGATGGAGCATTCACCACTTCTTTGGACAATCTGTTCCAGTGCCTCACCACCCTCACAATAAAGAACTTCTTCGTTATAGATAGCTAAACTAAATCACCTCTGCTTACGTTTAAAGCCGTTACCCCTTCTTCTATCACTACAGTTCCTGATGAAACTATAGTACCTGAATACCAGCCAGTTTGGCTCTCTCATCTTTCACTCTTGTCTCATTTGAGTTTGAACTTTGCATCTGTATAAGTTTTGTGAAGCAGGACATTTTGTTTCCTCTCTACTTTTCTGTTCAAAAAGGGACAATTAAAAAACCCCAACCAACCAACCAAACAAGAGGAAAGTGCAGAAAAGGCCCTATGCTTAAACACATTTCACTAAAATAAAAACACACAACAGGAAGATCTTTTTTAATCACCAGTTCCAGGCCTCTGCTGCCACTGGCACTGTCATGATGCAATCCCTCCCATAAACTGATAAGGCTTCAATGATTGCAGTCTCTGAATTCCTCGGCTCATTTAGTCGAACAGTTCAGCTTCCTGTCTCATAGCTGACAATGTGCAACAAGACTGTTTTCTAATAGTTTTCAACATAAAGAAAAGAGTAGAGGAGGGAGATTAAGAATACACTTTAAAATGGTAGATTGATTTTACAGATTAGCACAATTTTGGGAAGATAGTGGAAGATTGCTTACATAATGACAATTATTTTTTGCTAATCATATCCGGCTGAAAAATTATCAGCTCATATAAAAAACATACAATTTTTAAACTCTTCAGTGATAGACTGCTAGAGCAAGATTCCTGCGGACAACACTCAGACGACCAATGTGATCTAGTGAATGCCAATTTATTAGACAAAGTGCTCATCTTATATAGAGATTATCAGTACAGCTACATAGATTTGGCAGTTGGTGATCGGATACCTTGAACTTTCACAAAGCTATGATTGGATAACGCTGTCCTGGGAACTTGCTTCTTAGCTCTCTTTCTCTCGCTGACTTCGGAGTCCATGCAGCTGGTGTTTTCTGTACTCCCCTCATCCACGGCCTCCAGTTTATCTCATTCTCAGGCAAGCTGCCTAGCACCAAGGCCTGTGGATTGCTCACAAAATGTCTGTTGTCACACAGCCAGTCCACAATAGACAAATGGAAGGTAGAACTCTTCAAAATCTGTGAGCTTCGGAAGCTGACTGAGAAGTGATATAGTTGTGTAGCTATGACTTTTCTTTATACTATTAATAGCCAGGCATATTTAAAATGGATCTGTGATCATAACAGTGCTGAGCATCGAGGTGAAACCAGGTTTACCCTGTTCTTATATTTCTTTTGGTATCTGTTTATGATCACAATGGCAAATGAAAAATTAGACTGTAAGGACCTTGGGCTTGACCAAGTGAGACTATTCTTATGCTATTTCCTACTTTCATTACATTCTGCTAAAAATCAAATCACATTCTCACTGCACAGTGACATTTTCTCGTTTATTACTTAATTTGAAATTGCTTCTAACTTTCAGGAAACATTTATTTCTACTGCTAGTCTCTAAATTAAGATGTTAGGGAGCTTAGTTCAGTTTAAGAAATCTAAATTCAGTTATCTAGCATAGACATCTACTGTAACACTAGGTGTCTATGATCCTGTTATAATCAATGAAAACCTAGTCAATATAATCATAGAGCCTCTTCAGCTCTCTGGTCTTTATAGATTGCATTACTTGCATCTCCATTAATGATAATGGGAGCTTGTATTATGATTTTGAGTCTGTTTCCTAAACACAGGTGTCTAATACCATTCCAGATGCACTACTATATTCCCCAGCAGCTGACTGTCGCTTCAAAAGGATGCATATTTCCAGCAGGTCTTTTGTCAGATCTATGAGCCTGTGGGTGTCTAGAATAAAATAGGTGGTTTGAAAAAGGCAGTGCATGTCTGCATTGAGGCAGTAGAACCAAGCCTGTTGTGTACAGCTGGACATTTGAATTTAGTATGATAATGAGAAGCTCATCACAGATTTTAGTGCCTATAATCTAGTATTGTTGCTCACGATTCAGTAGAATTCCTCAATGTGAAATGAAAAACATACTAGTCCTTCTTGGGTGCTGAATGACATCTGAGATTTCATTTTCTCAGCTCTTTGAGTTTCTGCAGTTTTGTCATAGCAGGAGAGTGATAATGAAGGAAGCTGAAAAATGAAGACAAGGAAGGACTTCGTGCATATGTTGTCTTGATGCTTCATTTAGCTGTTTCATTTTTCATGTATGATTTCCCTAGGGGGTATAACTGACAGTACAGACAATGATTCTCATACTTTTAGATTTTCCCCCAACACTAGACCCAGAAGCATTTTGAGTAATACACCATAATAATTTACATATTACCCTTCAGCAGAAGGGCACCAAAACACTGTGTTGACAGCAAGCCTATTATTCAAATATAAGTGAAAGTCCAATAATGGCAGCCTCCACAGGTAATGATGATCAGGAACTCCAGACTCATGTAATAGAATTAAACATCTTATTAGCTACTTTTTTGTCCAGCACCCGCATTGTACACCTGTGCCACATTTTCAAGCTTCTCTGCAGCCAGAGAATTGAAAATGAAACACACAGACACACACCACAGAAAGGAATCAGATTCCACATTTTTGGTTTCTATAAGAATGGAGAACTTAGGTTAAAAAGGCAATTGCAATGAATATTGCATTAAATTTACAGGATCTCATGACACCTCTGGTTTTCCAGTTCTGTCCAGGGGAATACAAATAAGCATGTATTGCAGCTGATGCCCCTCTGGCAGACTTCAGTGATCCAGCTGAGGGATTTCTATACTTAATCATGACATACGTCATATGTGCTTTCCCCCATATGACAAATGTAAAGACTTTAGCAAAGATTTTCCCTAAGAACCCAAGGAACTCCATGCAAATACAACCCCTCTTATGAGTAGGACTTTAAGAGCAGAACTTGAAGAAATAAAAATAGATTTTGCTTTCCATTGCTATTGTAAAAGTGCTCACTTTTCAGAGAGTTGCTAACAGAGGCTGAGATATATCTGTGCAGAGGGGGATAATTCAGCAAATTCTGTCTCTGACAATATCCAGTGCCAGCCATTTCCACCAAGAAATGGTGATCCAGATAAAAGACAGATAGAAGCCAGTTTTCTTGAAGACACATTTCTACTTACCTGATGGCAGTAAAAGACTGTGAAAAAATTAATTAAGATTTAATCTTGTCCTACTACCCAAACTCATATTTATGGTTTTAATAACTTATAAGAGAAACCTGAATTACAGTAAGAAAGGAATCATTACATATTTTTCTGAAATTCTGTGTAGAAGAATTTGAGATTTGCTCCAGGCTGACAGAAGAGCTACATTTAATTGGTTCAATCAGAAGCTGGTAGACAGTCATTAAGAGCTGTGAAACTGGGATCTATCTTGTCACATCATTTTCTTGGCTCTAAGGACTGGCACACCCTAGCATCCTCGTCTGCTATACTCCAAAGTGTGGGACAGACTATTGACTGCAACTCTGACCATTCTTATTTTCTAGATGAAATGTCCATTCCTGTTAAACTCTTAATGTGGATATGACCAGTTTAGCAGTGCACTTGTAAAGAAGTGACAGTAGTGTAGACAGGAGGATGTGATGTCTTCATCAACAGTAGACATAATATTTCTGTCAACTGATGATCACTGTGGGCTTGTGATGGAAAATTTATGGAGAGGATTGTGGGAAGTAACAGCTGTAAAATCTCTCATGTCCAAGAAGAGTGTCAATAGAAAAGTAGCTATGATCAGAACAGACAAGAAATTAGATAAAGCAGCCACTCCTTTCAGAAACTTTAGTGCATTCATTCACTTAAATATGTCAGTAGACAAACATAATGTCGCAAAATGAGCCTTTTGTAAATAACAAACCAAACAGCATTGCCATCAATTTAAATCTCCTTAACCAGCTGCAGCCTCAGTGATTTTGCTGAAGTAGCAGAGAGGGTCACTGAAACCACTATGTAGATTACTTGGATCTCCTATATCCAGTTCTCTGATCCTTGCTTATCCATTCCAAAAAGGCTAGATCCAGATAGAAGGGAAGCTGTAATAAACAAACCTTGCTTTGTCCCAACAGGACCTCCTCTCTACTGTTGAACAGAGATTGTACAACTTCCCATGAGATGCTCAATTTGAATCTGTGTGGAAGCATTATCACACTGTGGAATAAATAATTTCAGAAACTGTGAGCCTATCTGGTTCAAACTGGAATCATCTCTGTTGAGTTGAAACACGAACCTGTTTTTTCTGGAAATGTTACAACTGCATAAAATAACACAAAAGTTAATTTGTACAGAATGAGGAGTAAGGGACAGTTAATTAATTAGCTAGTGATTATAAATAAGTCTGTAAGTGAGCAGAAAGGATAAAATGGGAATAGGACTCTTTTAATGATTGGTTCACACATGCTTTACCTTGCCTGGGTTTCTGTCTGACCTTGCTTTCATCTGAGTATTTCAATATTTGTCTTGAATGCATCGTGAATTTTACACGAGTGGATACATATTGTGCACAGAGAGAAGCACTAATGCACATTGCTAGAACTTCACCCATCAAGAGGAACTGTGTAGTACTTGACAAGTTTGTCCTACGGTGCCAGTATCATTTTGCTATACACTTTCGTGTGAGATCACTCTGAAGAAGAGATGGAGAGAGGCAATTCTGAAAAGTGATAAACTATGGTGTGATAATGACAGGAAAAAGTAGACAAGTGGGTGGAAGAGCCTCTTTCAGTCTTCAGACTTGAGAGGTCTCCTTTAAGGTGTGTACTACTGTTAGGTAAAGAGGCAAACTTGCAGTGATGTGTCTGTCAGCACTGCTTAGTGTGAAGGAACAAGATAGGAATTGCACAAGAGTTTATTACTGTTGCCTTCCAGGTAGGCTGTAGAAGAAAAAGAGTTCGAAAGAAGAGCTGCAGTTTACAGTCACAGTTTGGCAGCTTTTCCCAGCCTGTCTTCAAGTACTTAAAATTCCTTTCGGTAAAAAAATGTGAAGGATTGCTCTCTCAGTTGCCTCTGTGACAGTTCATTTAAGCGGACAAAGAGAAAAAAAACGTAAATAAATTATGTGTTCTTCTCTATCCCCATTTTAAAGGGTTCGTGTTTTGTTTCCTCTGCTTTGTGTATGTATGTATCTCACATACTTTTAAATTGTTATTTTTCTTAAAATAAAAATGAAGAAATCAGTCTATAAACCTGGACTATGTGCCTGTTAACAACTTATTCCTCTCTGTTTACTCACTAATGCTGCAGTTCTTCCCTCCTGTTCCCATCCCTGTCAGGAATGAATACACCCCTCTGTATTTCTGCGCTCTTAGAAAAGCTAGATCCTGTGAAGCTACAGTTGCAGCCCTTCAAGAAAGATGACCATCTACCTATCAAAGGGTGAAGCTTTGTTCATGGAAGTAACTGATACTGGCCTAAGGGTTGCAGTCTATATTATAGCTTTAAAAGAGGTAATTTCTGATGTTTAAATTGAGACACGGTAGCCAAGGTGCTGCTGATTACCAGACTGCTCACTTCTGTTGCTGGAGGAGTGGCTTCCTGCCTTTAGCCTACACACACTTCTTTAGGAAAGCCAGAGGGGTTTAGAGATCATATCATTTTTCAATTTGAATCAGATGCTGTCTGAAAAGAGGAAAGTATTTTTGGCCACTGCCTCTGTTTCTTTTGTTCATCAATGTTTGCTGCAATCTGGCCTCTAGAGCACCTCGGGGAATTTTGTTAGTAGCTCTGGTGGGAGCTGAGTAATATTTCATTAATACACAGATAAATGGAAAGATATTATTTTACATTCTTATTGCTATTATGAATGACATAAAATAATGTAATAGAATTAAAGTATTTCTAATAAATTTTATTTACTTATTATTTAATGCTTATGGAAGGTATATAACATTTTTTTTGTTACTCTACGTTGAATTTAGGGGGAAAAGATGAGTTTTATTTGAATAAGTGAATTTTAAAGTCTTCTATTTTACAGTGGTATGTGGTAATTAAAGGAACAGAGAAGAAAATTTAGTCTA
>JBCJKH010036570.1:18662-29010 GCA_039877255.1 Loriculus beryllinus | reverse complement strand
AGGTTTAGATTGGATATAAGGAAGAAATTCTTTACTGTGAGGGTGGTGAGGCACTGGAATGGGTTGCCCAAGGAAGCCGTGAATGCTCCATCCCTGGCGGTGTTCAAGGCCAGTTTGCACAGAGCCTTGGGAGACATGGTTTAGTGTGAGGTGTCCCTGCCCATGGCAGGAGGGTTGGAACTGGATGATCTTAAGGTCCTTTCCAAGCCTAACTATTCTGTGATTCTATGTATTATCAATAAAATGAAACTGTTATCAAAACCTTGACACAATATATTTTTAATGTGGTGAAGTACTGGATAAGGCACTTTAATTATGTTTCCACAAGCACAATTTAGGGCATCTTAATTGCCTGTCAGTCAAATCTCAGTGACTGGTTGTGAGTATGGTCCTGGCCCACTGCAAACGTGAGTTCAAACATGCAGCTTAACCAATCTGCTTTCTATAAACCCATTTTATTTTGCATTTGCATTTACAATAGGCTAGAAGCGTGCTTGGAACAGTCACTACCAGTTAATTGGAAGCCAGGAACATCTTGCAGCCAAGAAGGCAAAGGGAATTAGAAATGGGAACCTGAAGAACTACTGACTTTTTCACCACTGAATTTGGACAGGGGTATGAGGTAAGATTTTCCCATTTATTACATTTCTCTTTTTTACTTGGCAAATAATTATAAGTTTGAGCCACAGATTTATTAAATTTTGTGAATCCAGAAATCACTCTGCTGAAGAAATAATTCTCATATGGTTAGTTACCAGGAGAGCAAGTCCTACCTGAGTAAAAACACTTCTGGAAAGTGATTGATTTGCCTTGATCAATATGGAAAATTAAAGTGCCACTTATTTTTTTCTTTCTTGCATTTTCCCTAAGTATAATGATATTTAAAATAAACTTTTCATTTGTAGTAAATTTGTGGGGTTTTCCCACAAATTTTCCACAAATTTGGGGTTTCCCACAAATTTGAACTATATTTCTAGAAAACATTGCATGTTTCTTCTTAATATATGATTACAGTGTGGTTTATTTTGCTTCCAACCTACATCAACTCCAGTTCTTTCTTTTAATCACACACAAATTTATTTGTTTCAAATAAATCTATTTGTGCACCTTTGTTTCCAAGAGCTGCAGTTCTCATTTGATAATTTAGGTATCTGATTTGGGCTTACTGGTTACTTTTTCATTTAAGACCCTTTGTACATTTTAATTCATTCCTGGATGTCAATTTGAATTGAATTTTCTCTTTAGAAAGAAGTGATAAAATTGAAGTATACCCATCAAAAGACCATATTACACTAGTTATAAAAGGTCCTGCAGCATGGTTAGCCTGTGTGGACCCAGAAAGGTTACTGAGATTCCTTGTGAATGCAAGAGTTCATGTTGGATGTAGGGCTGGGGCATAATTATCTGTTTGCTTTACCTAGGAAATGGATTTGAAATATTCCTGGGAGGGCTTTCAGGCTTTACCCAGATGAATGTGTTCCATACTTAAGATGGATAATGCTAATAACACACAGATGTTGTTTATGTGTAGAAACCATGAGCTTTTAGAACTATCAAGTGTATACTGAGGAAAAAGGATTTTCCAGCATGGTGCAGCCTACTCTTGTTAATGAAGCATTTGACCCCTTCTGTAATCTGAAACCCCAACAAGTGACTCACAGACAGTCTGAGGTAGCTAGAACCATGCAGAATTACAAAAAGATTCTGGGAAAAGGCGTCTCTGGAAAATATTTGGTATCCACAAAAACCGCATTGTATCTAAGAGAACTTCCAACAACTGATGGGTTACATCTCCAGCTGCTGTCAATAAGTGTGATTCATAACATTATGGCGTTGGGACAGTTAGACCAACATGCTGTCACCAGCAGTGACCACAGGTCAATATCTAAGGAAGAGTCTGAGAACAAGGAAAACAGAAGATATTTCACTGAGATGCATTCTCATTCTTGAATCATTTTCAGATAAAATTGATTCCTGGGTAGAACTAATTTACCTGAGATCAACACAGGTGGGTTGTTTGGTTCAGTTTGGTTTAGTTTTGGTTTTGGTTTTATTTGTAATATTTAATAGATTTTTACCAATGGGCTTGTCCAGTTCCCCCATAATGCTGTGTAAAATTTTATCATTCACAGCATCCTGTGACAAGCACTTCCCAAGCTGAACGATTTTGTGAAGAACAATAATTGTGCATTTCTTTGTTTCACACCTACTTCCCTTAAGCTAGAGACCAGAATATGGACAGTTGTGGCAGTTCATTGAGGTTTTCCACTGGTACTCTCATTGAGAAAGTACTGTTTTGCAGCTGATTCAGCTTTTGCGCTGGTGAGTGCTGCTTCGTTTACACCTGATGCCTCTGCTCTCCCTTCCGGAGGAGCAGCCAGGGTCAGTTCCCAGCTCTTGGGCAGGCTGCTTCTGTACTTCCTTGGGCACTGACCTTATCTGCATAACCAAGTGTTGAAAGTGCTGGAACTTTAATCTCCTTATGCTTAATTTCCACATTCTTAACAATAGTTTACTTCCCCCATCCTTTGCTTATCTTGTATATGTAGACAGAATGGTTTGTCTGGCAGAGTGCCTGCTTTTTTTTCTTGATATTGGTAGTCCCTCATATCCAGAACAAGCACAAATAAACTTTGAGGTTGACTTCAAAATTGTGGCACTTAAGAAATGAAAAAGGAAAAAAACCTATCTTGTTTCTATTCCGTGTCTTGTTTTGAACACTTAAGGTTTCCCTGCACAGTTATGTGAATCGGAATTTACTTTTTTATTACATAATAGTTGAAACTCTCACATAGCACAGGAAAATGGAAAAAAGGCTTGGAGAACAACACTAAAAATCTTAAAAGCCATCATGAAATCATAAATATTACTAACTTCAATTACTGTATCTTCACACAGTGACTAGCACATCAGGCAACCAATATCATGTGTTATTTTTACCCTTATATTGATGACAGCTGCTGTTCTCAGGAGTATTATGCTTCTGAGATAAAGAGAGTAGAAGAATAAAGCGTGCTTTTTTGCAAGTAGTTTTCCGTACTACTACTTACTTTCCACTTGCAAGAAATAGTTTTCTCCTTGGTCTAGTTGTATTCATGACCTTTTTACTTGCAAAAGGTTATCTTGTAGCTCACACTATGAAATTCAAGAACATTAGCTCTGGGAGCATTTCAAGTGAAGCTACACTAAAAGTGTGATCAGAGTGTTGTGTCAAAGTATTATCAGGGTCAGAGTAAAGAATTTGGGAATGTACCTTATGCACATCTTCAAGATAAGCACTTCTTTAAATCTTGATTTAGATCAAAATCACTGTAGCTTTTACTACAAATTGGCGTCTATTGAGAGACCCATTGGCTTCAACAGAAGTGGAATTGATCTTTTTTTCAGGTCAGATGATGTATCTCTGAATTCAGATCGACAAACATGGTTTCTATCATTTTATCTTTCCCTTAATAGATAAGAAATAGAGGGGTGAAAGGGATGTCAAGGTATCAGTAAATCACCTTCCACTGAAACAATTCCCCAAGATGATTGTTTACACTGTCCTTATAGATCCCAATGAAGAACAACCTGCAGTGTCCCTCGATTGTTTTATATAACTCATTGACCATCCACTGTTAAGCCAATCATACTATTTGCTGGAAAACACTCTCATTTTGGTAATTTAATCGTAGCGAGATCTGCTTAATAAATAAATTGTTCATGGACCCTTAATTTTAATGCCTCCATCCCCAGTAAACTGATTAGGCAGTCATGCTTTATTTATATCTAACAGATTTTTATGCATCTCAAAGTTGTGGCCTTTTAATATCCTGGAAAGTGTTTATTGAAAAGAAGCATGGATTACTCTGCAGAATACCTGTTCAAGCATGTAATCTGATGAACTAGGGATTTTCTTCTTTTCCTTCTAAACATACCCTTCCTCAACCAAAGCTCTTAGTAAAAGAGGCACATCTATGACCTTTGCAGTGTTGCAGCACAGAAAAGCAGTGAGCAGGAAAAGAATCCCTCCCTTTCATGGACGCAATGTTCAGAACCCCACTGTCGCCCCCAGGAAGGCCAGTGGCCCTGTGTGCAGCCAGCCCACTCTGCCAAGACACAGAGGCCACTGCCGCTTACCGCAGGGGAAGCTAATGAAAAGTTATTGAAATAAACCTGAAAAAAGAAAAAAACCTCTCTTTTTTTTACTTCCCTGTTGCACACAGACTTCAATCCAGTTTAGCTTCACTGAGGACCAAGTGTTTTTACTGCATTTGAAACCTTTTGCTAGATAAATGAGCACAGAAAAAAACATTTAGAAATAGCCAGCTTTGAAAACTATGTAACAAATGCAGCTGCAGCCATGAATATTGCTTGTTGGCATTCCCTGAATATATTGCAGATCATTTACAGGTCTCAGCGAAATGCCTACAGAGTGCCAGGGCCAGAGAGTGAATTAGTGTGCTTCACACTGGCAAAGCCATTTTCTTTAAACATGATACAAAGTTTAGGAAATGCATGAACTTTTCAAATTACCTTTTCTCCTTATCTGGATAAGCAGCAGTAACCAATTAATTATTTCTGGTTGGTTATTTTTAGATTTTTATGATTCTTCTTTCAGCTCCACCATCATTGAGCAATCTCTCTATGTATTTCAGGTCTGTTAACCAGATTGCTGTCCTTGAGCTTGCTTACCACAGTTGCTACCTGCCATTTGATATTCTTTTTTTCCTATAATTTGCATGAGATATGTCTGTAATCTGGCAGGATATACTCTGTCAAATAGCCAGACATCTTGCAAAACTCTCTTATTATTTTTGTCTAGGTTAGCACTTTCTGTGCCCCACATATGAAATGGTGATCTAGGTATTTGCTGGAAAGGAGGAATTTTTCCTGACTGATTCTAAAGAGCATGGGTTCTACTTTATTTGTAATAGAATGGTTATTTCTGCTCATGTAAAAGAATTCTTCAGACCAACTGGAATAATGTGACATGCAGCTACAGTCCAAGTAACCAGCCAACCAGAGCATGATCCTTTATCATAGTTTTGCATTGTTCTGCTAAGTGCATGATGCCAAAAAATAATAATAATAAAGAGAAATCCTTTGTTCCCTTTCACTAACCTAGAAGGTCATAAAACAGACAGTTCCTTCTTGATTACACTAAATAAATAAAAGTCTGATTCACAGAGGGGAAACAATCATCTGCCAACTGCCAAACCCTATAAAGGATAAATCTGCTTTTACTTTGTGAGCCAGATTGATGAGTCACTGAGTCTGTGACTAATACCAGCAAGAATTAAAATGTACCCAATAATATAACCTCCCTTTGTACCACAGAAGGGTTATTTAACAGCAGACCCCGGTCCAACAGGTGCTACTAAGCAGCAGGGACCACTCCAACCTTTGCTCTCCAGAACTACAGGCTCTTCCTATTGCAGCTACTGACACATATTTGCTGCATTCACAGGCATAAACAGTGTGGGAGTTGAATAATTAGGTTCTTCATTTGGGAAATCAGCCACAATAGAAATGAACACCCCCGTCTCCTCCCTCGCCCGTGCTCTGGGTGAGCTGCCTTTAGAACATACCGTAACCAGAGGTTCCTCCTGGAGCCCCAGTGACGTGCACTTGGAAAACAGCAGGAGGTTTTCTAACAGGAAAACCTGAGAAGGCTGGTTCAGAAAAAGGCACGGATTTCCAGATAAAGATCGGGTTTGAATTTGGGTCTTCTTGGAAAAAATACACTCCAGCAGGCTCCTGAATTCTGTATGAAATGAAATGGTTGCTTATTATTTTGAGAATTATATAAGAAAAATGTATTAGAACAACAGCAACAAGAAAAAAAAACCACAAACAAACCAAACCTAAACCCAACAGTTTAGTCATTCATTTCCACTATTCAAATGTGTTCATTTGCTAGGCCATTACAGTCACTGACAAAATTTCTGGTGATGGTAACTGGGGGAGGATTCCACCAAACGCACTCATCCCCTAACTGCATATTTTAGTAGCTTGTCAGAAACTACCTAATGCTCTAAGACTTCTGGTTTTAAGCACAGCTCCTGCCACCAAGACACATCACAACCCAACAAAAACCATCTTCAGAGAGATAAGGCAGATCTTTTTCATTCTGTCATTTAGCAGTGCTGAATTAACCTTCCTGCACTCTCAGCCATGCATGCTAAGGGTTTCTGGATGATACTCAGAAATTACACTGAAGAAGAGTCATCAGAAGTGAACTAAAATTAAATGAGAAAAATATAACAATTGCCTAAGGATGAAAATAGTTGTCAATCCACAGACTGACATCTACATTGTCAGTCTGGCATTTGGGACCCTCTGCAGCAAAACCTAGCATGGAACTGAGCCCCAAAATTTGGGTTTTACTTATTAAAAATAAACTAGAGTATCACCATACAGTAGGTTAATTCTCCAGTCACCTGATTAGAAATAGTTTTGGTGAGGATGTCCCAGTCAGAAAAAGAAAGAAAGAGAATGGCAGTGTACTCAAAGATTGTGTCGTGAACAAGGAAGAATGTGAGTACCTGTAGACCTTTGTAGACTCTGTATGGATCTAAAAAGCAGAGCAGCTTTGACCTGTTTCAAACTGAAGCAGTTGCAATTGCTACTTAAAACAGGTTAGAGAAAATCCTTCTATTTTTCTCCTGAACTGTAATTGAATGCCGTAGCCTTTGGAGAGTAAGGTTACCAGTGCAGAACTGAAAAAAAGTATCTTATTTTTTTACTGAATTTTATTTGGTTTTATTTAAAATGTTATAAATTATTCATTTTTCTGATCAAGCAAAGTGTTTATATTGATTCAAATATTTTAACTTAATTTTATTTTTATTACCATTCAGCCTTTGAACAAATAGAAGTTCTTTGCACAGCTCCATACATTTGCTAAATTTGGCCTGAGTCACCTTTCCAGAGAGTCCACAAACTCCTTATTAAAACTCCTTTTTTTATTTATTTTCTTTTTATTTTATATAGTTTGGCATGTAATGAAATGGGAAACCACAGGATTAAAAATCAGTTCCTTTTTATTTTTCATTAGAATTTCAACCTTTCACTTTCAATTATTGTTGCAACAATGGTGATTGGGTATGAAGCAAAATATAAAGAAATATGCAGAGAAGTTCTGTAAAATATTTGGCCTATACAGTCAAATGGAGGAAGCTCAGAAACCAATCCCACCTGTTTTTCCAGCATTCCTTAGGATATAAATACCTACTTCTTTTTCCCTGTTGATTCTATCAGAACAAATCAGTGTATGTCCCTTGAGAGAAGAAGGTTATAAACTACAGTCATATCACTGTCTATGAAACCTCTGAATAATACATGTAATTTGTGACTCATGTTACAAGAATCCAAATTTCATGTGCCTGTCAGCACTACTAAATGTTCTAATTTTTTTTTTTTAATAAATGAATGAAATGCTATTTATCAGTCTTTTAAGAGTCATAAAACTCCCAAAAGCACAAAAGCATATATAACCTTTACAAATGGGAGAGGAAAGTCAGTGAACTGGGACTGAATCTCATTTCAGATTCAAACTGAACTGTTTGAATCTTTTTACCTGACCTTGAGCAAGTAGCTAATTTTTTCTGCACCTCAATTTTCCTGTTACAATAAGCTCATAACAATTCTTTACCTTGAAGAAGTGTTGTGATGACAAACCCATAATTATTTGAAAGATTTACATATACAATGGTGAAGGGAGCCATAAAAACAAGTAGGCAGATAAAAGTGATTCACTAGCTGAAATAAAATTATGCTAGTTAAATGCATTTCAAGTTTCATCTTTTTTGGCTCTATATAGAAACCTATGGCAGGGGAAATAAACCATGGTTTTATTGCTGACGAGTAGACCTGAAGAGAAATATATTAAACCTTCTTCTGGTTTCTATCATTTTGTTCTTCTTTCTTTCTATATCTCAACCTCTTGGATTCAATTTTTCCATGACTCTTCGGGTATTTCCAAATAGTTTCCAGCTCATACCCACCTTTCCAAACAAAATATCTGGACACTAGTGTGGGCTCAGGCTATGCAGAAGAGCTTGTTGGCAACAGCAGGCTGGAGCATGACAAGGTTGTAAGCTTTTGAAGGAACGGGGCTGTGCCCCAGACTCAATCAATAAAAAATATCTTAGGAAGAGAGACCCATGACCTGGCAGAAGGATATGCTTGCAGAAGAAAGATGACAGACACGTAGAGGAATCCGACTGAACTTAGAAAAGACCTAGGAGAGTGAAGGGACAGAACCCCAAATGCCAACAGCAGATTGTGTCCAGTCTTACAGCTTTGTGTGAATGGTGACATACTTTTATGTTACCTAGAGTGAGGAATAAAGTATAGAGTTTAGAATTTTTTTGGCTACTATTTGTTTCAGCTACCATAAGCCTCCAGAGAAGACTTTGAAGTCCCGATAATGCACAAGGCTGGAGGGCTTCCAGCCGTATGCATGAATTTGACACATGATTGCTACTGGGTTGAAAGGCTCCCAGATTCCACCAAGAAGAAGCAAACAGAAAGCAGTGCACACAACCAGTCTCTAAATGAAAAGAGCAGGAGAGCACTGTGGCTCCAGGGAAGCTGAAGTGTGAGCTCAGTTTATGAGGCCCAAAGACATGCAACCTAAAGGTTAATTAATACAAGCAGCCTAATAGTTTCTTTCCAGTAAAGTTAAGAAGGTTACTGCAACAGCTATAAAAGCAAGCAAACAAGCAAACAAAAAAAAGCTGTAATTCTGTCAAACAAAAATTTAGCTGGAAAACAACCTTGCTGCAGAACTGTAAACTGCATCTCTGTGTATGAGACGTAGCAGGAGCCTTAATAAAGCACATTGATAAAAGAGATTTTGGAGTAATGTTTGCAATAGAAGCTGTAAGAATATAAAATCTACTGCTAGCAGTGAAATGATTGCTTGATTTTGCAGAGTTTTCTCCAAGCCAAAAAAGGTTATAAAGGTGACAAGCTTTTATGTTCTTCAAGCTTTATGCAGTGCTGGTGTAGAGACTTTGAGAACTATCTTCAAGATGTGCTGTTTGAAAGAGGGCAAGGTGGATGGAGGCAGCGACAGTACTGCTATTGTGGATGTAACTGCCTAAGTTGATGAGCAAAGTGCTGTCTTAGCACTGAGTGCTAAGTTCCTACAGCCTAGCCTCACTTAGGAGAAGGATAAAAGTAGTATAAAGCTTTGAAGTTTCTTACTGTTGGTGCTTATGTTTCCTACGTGCCTTTGAGGTGTATGTCAAGACAGGCTGATTATTTTGGGATGCTTGGCAAATAACAATAGCACAGAAAGGGAAAAATACAGTGTGGCGTATCAGATTCCTGGCTTGAACAAATGAAATGGAAAGAGGGTAACATTTCCTTTCTGAATATGCTCTAGAACACAAATTGTGAAAATACAATGAAATTGAAAAGAAAGATGACAAAATAGAACTGTCACAGCTTAGCTGCAAAACCTAGCAGGAAGGAAAAGCCATATGTCCTTAAGGTATTCTTAAGAAAATTAGCTTCATAAAAAAGCAGTTTTTACAGATGTAGTGAAGAACCTAGAGATCAGCATAACAATAAATTTTATCAAACTACTGATTTATGCAACCATCATATCTCATTAAGTTTTGTGTACCCACAGTCATGAGGTGAGAGTTGAAGTACATTTGGAGTAAGACTAGAACTGGAGATGCAACTAATGCCAGTGGAAAGCATGAAGAATTCAAAAGAAAGTCTACATTTGAGAAAACAGAAAAACAGAAAACCCATCTCAGGAGTTCATTTGAGAAGACCCTACCAAAGAATAAATGCTGAAAAAGCAATGAAGAGAACTAACAACACCTAAAAAAAAAAAAAAACAAAACGGCAGAGGTTTATATGCTGAAATTTAAAAGCCCTATACTATGACAAGAAAAAAGAATGATTAATAAGGTTAAGATTAGGGCCTCGCGCAAGGGGAAAGCAGTGGCAGAGAAAGAAAAATGAAATCATAAAGCAAACAGAAGGAGTAGCAGCAACAGATACAAAGTACTACCAATTTGTCTTGAGAAATAAGAAAAGTAGAAAAAGTAAAGCTAAGTAATGTCAACTTCTAATAATATGATGACAATGTAAATTACTAATAGAAAAAGATGTTATGCATTACTGTTGTCATTGTTAGTTATTATTTGGCTGATGACTGCCAAGTGATTCTTCTACTTGATATTGATTTTCTGCAAATTTGATTCCTAATTACCCAGAGAACTACAGACCAGTCAGTCTCACCTCTGTGCCTGGCAAAATCTTGTAGCAGATTCTCCTGGAAGGCATGCTAAGGCACATGAAAACCAATGAGGTGCTTGGTGACAGCCAGCATGGCTTCACT
>JBCJKH010036570.1:4605-17818 GCA_039877255.1 Loriculus beryllinus | reverse complement strand
GTGCAGTTCTGGTGTCCTCAACATAAAAAGGACATGGAACTGTTGGAACAAGTCCAGAGGAGGGCCATGAGGATGATGAGGGGACTGGAGCACCTCCTGTGTGAAGACAGGCTGAGAAAGTCGGGGCTGTTCAGCCTGGAGAAGAGAAGGCTGAGTGGAGACCTCATAGCAGCCTTCCAGTATCTAAAGGGGGCCTGTAGGGATGCTGGGGAGGGACTCATCATTAGGGACTGTAGTGACAGGACAAAGGGTAGCAGATTAAAACTCGAACAGGGGAATTTTAGGTTGGATATGAGGAGGAAGTTCTTTACTGTGAGAGTGGTGAGGCACTGGAATGGGTTACCCAAGAAGGTTGTGAGTGCTCCATCCCTCGTGGTGTTCAAGGCCAGGTTGGACAGAGCCTTGGGTAACATGGTTTAGTGGGAGGTGTCCCTGCATATGGCAAGGGGGCTGGATATGATGATCTTAAGGTCCTTTCCAACCTGTATCATTCTATGATCCTATGATTCTAATATAATTTTCAAGCATATATGTCCATCTACAGATCATAGTGGCATGGAATGAAGAGCTGCTTTACTTTTCCGACAATATTTTTTTTACTGTTGGATTACATTGATTATATGCAGAGCTTATTTCTGCTTTTAACTCTGAGAAGCACCTGTCAGTATGAAAACAAGCTCTCAACAAATGAAAACAGCTACTGAGAGAAGAAACTTGATTATAGGCTTCCACATGGCAAGCATTGGCATCCACTGCCAGAGCCACATATGTTCAAAAAACATGTCTATATCTAAGAAATAGACAGGGTCAGAGAGGCAGACAAGCAACAAAACTGTGGCATGGAAGAAGAGGGCAGAAAAAGCTTCTTAGCTTTTGCTAAGCTGCTCACTGTAAAGAGAGAAAAGGGGCCCCTCCTGCTCCTTACTGACTTCAGAATAACATGATTTTTCATGCAACAAAACTGAATTGCCATTGGGAAGTACCTGACTTTCCAAAAGCAATAAGCCAGCAGGATCACTAAATACTTGTGTTAGCTTTGGAGAATATAATTTATTGGCCCCAATGCTGCATGTGCATAAACACGAGAAGATCATCTGCATGTAATTTATTCTCTTCAGCATAAAGGAACATTTGGCTGCACAGTGTATTCAGTTTTAACAGCATTGTGCCAGTCGTGAAGGCTAATGTACAGTTTATAAATTCTGATTTGAGTACTCAGCCTCTGCCCACTACAAACCATGATCCTCCTAATATAAAAGGCAGGGAAATAATCATTCCGTGATGAACTGGAATCATGTTTCAATGATTTTGTTTCATATACGTAAGGCACTGGTATGTATGTAGTGCTCCCAAATAACAGAGGATGTGAGCCTGGCAAAATTGTGAATTTACTAGCTCTTCAGCATAAGGGATAAAGACTTCTGTGTTTTAGCTGAAAAGGCCATGGGTTTATTTACTGATGCTAACCAAGACAAAATTCATACAGACCTGCCTGGAATAAGAGTTCTCTTTGCAGAGGAGAAAGACAAATCATTGGAGATGGATTATATATGAAATGCCAAAGCCTTCACCCTGTTATGAAGAGGTTTTTGAGAAATGAGCCTTGTCGCAAGTACTTTGCAGAAATCCTGCCCAGCTGAAAAATGACACTGACAGTCTTTTGCCACTCTTTGAAGAACCTTGTACTTTGTGTGCTTTATTTCAATAACCTCTAAATGGGAGTAAAACCATGGATAGACAGAGAGATGGCCCCATCTCTGCATATTGTGTGGGGGAGAGCAGAATGAGGTGCAGATCAGGAGGAGGTAACACAGGCAGTGGAAGTAAATACACTGCCAGAAAACAAAGTTGTGGTGTGGTAAACCCAGCAACAACTTTTCTTCTTTCCCTTGACCCTCAAGTTATTATTTGATTTTTGCTGGAAGGAGACTTTTCCACAATCTCACCATGTACTTGTCCAAGTCAGTTCTGATTCAGAACAAGAGACTCAAACCTCGACAAATAAGCATACAAAAGGAAAGTGCCAAACAGCTGAGACTACAATGAAAACTTTTATTTGAGGACAAGAAATAAAACAGGCCAGCTGAGCTCAACTGTTTTGCCATTTGTTGTAAAACTCAAGCCCAAGTGTTTTTCCTACTAGTCCAGCTGGCCAGACTTCATTAATCATTCCTACACCTTGAAGCAGCTGGCAAGCATGAGTCAGCGACCCAAAGAGCAGGAATGTGAGCCACAGGAAGGAGCTGGGCACTTACTGAAGTGCAGTTGTAGTGGGACTGGACTGAAACCAGGCAGAAAACGTTCACCTAACATTGTCTTTTCACTGCAGCTGATGATTTTTTTCCCATCTCTGTGGAAAAAGCTCAATAAATCAGCCAGCAGAACACCTTAACCACTAGATCACTGGAGAAGTCCTATCAATGTAATAACTGAAAAAAAACCAAAACCCCAAACCCAAAAAACCCCCAAAATATTAGAAAAAAACACCAGATTCCTTCATAATGAGAATAATGGTGGGAATGATGTGGTTAGGGACCGCAGGAAGAACTGGAAAAGGAATAATGGTCCTGTTCTAAACAACGTATGAGTTACAAGCCAGCGGCTGGCAGAGCCAGCTCTGGGATTTGAGAGGGCCTGAGCTGCTGGTGCTAGGACTGTACCACAAGCTGTCTTCTTCTGCTCTCTGGCCAGTGGTGGGACAGTCATAAAGAAAATTCCTTCCAGCTCCATCTCAGCTGTCCAAAAGTGAGCTCATTGCTGGTGACCTACATTCCCTGCACTTATCTCTGACCACAATTATCTGGCAAATTGTATATTAGTCAGACCAGACTCTCAGTGAGAACCAGCTGCTGCCGCTTCTCTGGTGCCACTTGCACTAGCTCAGGATATAGCACTCATTTGCAAGGTACCAGTGCATCCAGGACTTTTAATTATCACCCCAGAAGGAGTTTCAAAAGAGTTACATAAATTCCATGAAATGATGGAAATTAATCTCGAGAGCCAGGTGTTAATAGGTATTTTTTAAGGAGACATGCATTGTTTCTCTGCAAGTGCCATAACATTCTATGCCTTCTACTAGATTGCAATGTATTCAAATTATAGTGTAGTTCAGGGCAATGAACAATTAAAAAGGACAAATATTAACTGCAACAAGTGAATTCATAAGTCCTCAATTGCAGGTATTAGGAAAATTTTTAAGGGCAGAAACATCCTAGCAGTTAGTGATAGATATCCTGTGTACTTCAGAAACTACTCAGTTTGATTTATTCCTGTTTTTTCTTTCTCCACTGGTCTAACTTTACTTGATTAATTCATTTTCATCCTCCCAACCTTTCTCAGCCCTACACAGCAATTCATTCTGCCAGCACTAATGTTGTTAAAAGCACATAATGCTATATCTTTTCTGTGAAAATAATAACAAGAAGAGGCTATCATATTACTTTTCAATCTTTTTGAGTTGCTTTTAGTTGGAAAAGAAACAGAATTAGCTTTTTCATATTATTTCCCTGGACTTTTAAAATACATTAACGTGGAGCTGTTGAGATTCCCTATACTCTCTCCTCATTTTACATTCCACCAGCCCTCCCCATCACATGATAGTGAATGATTTCAGGGTCTCATTTTTGCATTTTGCACATCCTTGCTCCCTTCCCTGACTTATCCCAACCATGTTGCAGTTGCACTATAAACCCTGCATCAGTTTCCCAGGTGGATTTCCCTGGAGCTCATGCACAGCAGAGAATTTAGAAGCAGTGTTCTTCCCCCACAGGGTCCACATTCCATGAACATCTTTCATTTTATGATGCTTTTCTCCTGGTAGTCTTAACTCCAGCACATTCTAAGCAGGAAAGCTCTGGCCTGTTAGAAAGACATCTCACACATCTCCTATTTGCCTCAGTGTCATCATCACCTACCTCAGTCCACCTTGGCTAGATGTATCTGCTGACTGAGACTTGTCTTCAATAGAAGGCAGCTTCTTAGTTCTCCCACATCCAGATTCCTTCCATAGTAAATTTTTCCACTTCCTGAGCCCAGTCCCTGAGGTCAGGCCTCTTTCTTCCCCAGGGCATGGATTAGAGGGCTCTGGGCATCAACTCAGGTTTCCATCAGGCCCTCCAGCTCACCATGACTGGGACAAAAGACCTGAACATCACCACACCAAGCCTTCCCTGAAGAGAGTGTGGTACCTTCCCAGACAAGTATTACCACCTGAGCAAAGCACCTGGGTCCTTATTCCAGTTGGTGCTGCTGCTACACGTTGTGACAAGCCCCACTATGAGCTGAATGGAGATGTGGAGGCCAAAGGGACTGCCTCTGGACTTAGCAGGGCTGTAAATCCTGGTCCCACCAAGGGGAAACTATGTTTCTACTTGCCTCCTAAAGGCAACTGGCTTTTTGCATGATAAATGTTTACTAAGTCTGTGAAAGGGCAAACCCTGCAACATTTTCGTGTTCCCATTTTTCATGAAATGATCCCCTTTTTTCACATGTCAAATGAAGAGAAGCAAGGATATTAAAAACAATATTTTTAATGAAAATGCAATTTTTCCTTATGTCAAAATGAAAAATAATCTGTGTAACTTCAGGGGTTTTAAGGCCTTTCTATCGGAAAATGTCTTCTTCTTTCATTAGCTAATCCTTTACATAGTCCTCCAGAGGCTCCAGTTCTCTTTCATTAGAGTTCATCTGTCTTTCATGGTTCTGCTCTCATGAAAGATGAATAGTTACAAAGGTAAAGGGCCATTGTTATCATTTAATCTGACCTGCATAGCAGAGACCATCAAATTTCGCCCAGTAATTCTCGCACTGAACCCCATTAATTGCAGATGAAATATCATATATCTTTTCACAAGAAATGTTTTCTTGATTTAAGGGCAACAAATGAAGAGAACCCTGCCCCAGAAATTTGTTTCATGGTTTATTTATCCTGACCTGTGAGTTTTCACCAGGACTGATTAGGACTTTCTTCAATGAAGTATTTTGTGTTGAAGAAATGTGGGTATCACCAAAGAAGGGCTGTCCTTGAGCTTTATCTCATTGCTTTACCTTCAGAAAAACAAACAAAAAAAAAAAAGTAAGAGAAAGCAGCATATCCCTCAGTGCATCAGACTGTTTATTCTGGTTTGCTTTGTGGATATTACTCTTCCCCTGAGTATCAGAACAATAGGGGAACTAGCCTCCTAATGTTAAAGCAAAGGCAGTAGTAACACCTCTTACAATGTCCCACTGAGCTGGGAACCCCCATCCTCATCAGGTACATGGGCCCAAATACCAACAAACCCCTACAATTTCTCTTAAACCTGTGGTCCTATTTAGAAGTGCTGTAAAGCCCATTCGTGCCTCTGAGTTTGAAAAAAATGGTTTTGTTCCCAGGAAAAACAACCATTTCTTTCAAATAAACCACCCAAAATAAATTAATCTGGCAGAAGATTATAATCTGGTAGGGACAATCTATTAACTTTCTGGATAAGTGTTTGATATGAGTCTGTTGACAGATAGATGAGAAGCCAGAGAGGCCCTGGTGATGTACAGCCTGAGCTACACAGATTAGGTTGACCTAGTAGAACAGTGTAATGTACAGACATTGAAGTGATGATAGCAGAGTTGTGGTTGGGATTCCTTTACCTTCTTTCCCAATGTATTATCTTTTCCATGGTTTGAAATTTAGGTACAGTATCATAAATACATCATAGTAGCTTTGACATGGTTTTCTAATAACTAACTTTTCCTTTCTACAGTATAAATTTTTCAGACAGAATAGGCTGAAAGGCTTCAAAAGAACTTTTTCCCAACATTTAATTTAGTTTCTATAAAACTGACATTTCAAAAAATGACGGGGTTTGCATCAGATAATAAAAAAAAAAAATAGAAGGAAAAAGTTCAGATGAGACTGATTTCCTCTTTCAAGGTAGAATATTTGGTTTGCATATTTTGAAGAATTTTTATTTTGTAAATATATTTTTTTAAACCTAGTCAAAAATATTTTTTTCCTGAGACAATATTCCAAGAAGCTTTGATCCAAAACATTCTTTTACTGAAATTTTTAAGAACTTTTAGCTTATGTAGCAGTGTCAAATTTCCCAATAATACAATCCTATGAGAATCATAACCTTTGACCTCATTACAACTACTTTTACGCATTGATAACAGAAATTTGGATGACATAAATTTCACAAAGACTACCACCACATCTATTTTATGTTAGAGGGCAATGGAAGTCTCTTGTTCAGATTCTTGCTTAGAAACTTTTTGGACAGGATCCCAAGCACACTCTTTGCCTCCCTCTATTTCACAAGGATCTACGGGCAAGCATACTCCTAATCTTCCCATCTCTGCTCAGAGACTAGCAGAGGGAGGATGAGTCCAGGTCCAGCTGCCCATGATAACACAGGATCCTACAGCAGAATGAGAAACAGAACCTGTGAGTTCAGGAACACAGGCCAAATATCAGAAAATTCATGTATGAAAGTACCAGCCTATAAAAAATGTATAAATGTATAAAAATGCATACCACTGTGTATAAAAATACCAGAAACAATTCAACGCAATGCTTTTTTTGCTACTTTATGCAATATTTATTTTTCTTCTTTCTGTGGCAATAAAACATCAAGAAACTGAAGATTTTGCAAAGAGCTGTGAAAACACAGTAAGTGAAAGTATCATGCCAAAAGCATTCACAGCTTAAATACACAGGGAGCAAGCAGATGACAGATTATGGCAGTGAGACCATAAAAGTGTTCAGCATTAAGCCAATGAATACATTCTGGTTACAGCCACAAACCCACCAAACTTCTCTGACCTTTCAGTTACATCGGTTGATCTCAAATGACTTTGAATGGGGATATTCCTGTGCGACACCGGTATGAGTAAGAAGAAAACTATGTTCATTGTTTTTTAGGCTGGAAGACAGGAGGTGATTTTTGCAGATGTCAAGTAGTGGTGATCAAAACTGAACACTGACATAAATTCTCTGACGTGATGAAAATATTATTAGGATAGAACCCTCATTCAGCAGAGGATTTTCCTTTCTGCATCTGATACTCCTAATAGCTATTGAACTGGGCACGTAATTCTCACAACCTATTGTTAAATTTGAATAGTAGTTACAAATTCAAGCATTTCATTCAAGAACTTCCTGTTTTCTGGCAGTTCAAGTTTTTTCCTTTTGTAAAATGTGTACTGTGACTTTTTTTATAGTGCTCATTGTCTCAGCTTCTTACCATCTATTTGAGAACAGTAAATGGTTAGAGTTCATGCCCCATTTTAAAACTTGCAGTTCATACAGGCGTGCTGTGGAACACTGAATCTGTGGTATTCTCTTGACAGAGCAAAAGCCTTCTTAGTTGCAAATGTATTAATTGTGAAGTCAGTGTTTGGCTGACCCAAAGAAATACCCTTTCTGGTTCTCAAAGTATGAGCTGGAAGGCCACTTCACTCCAAAAGCATCATTTTGAAGTACAGTGCCTCAGCAGAGGGCCCTGGAGCTGGTTCAGTGATGGTCCTCACATGATGAGATTCCAGCACCTTCTCTGAACATTGCATCTTATGGACACATGGTGTTTTACACAAATACCGACCCTGTAGCCCTGGCACAGACCTGCTGGGCACAGCTAGAAGAGGTCACAGCAGCAAAGCCTGCTACTGCCACCACCTCTCATTTATTCAGTTTGACTGAACAAATGAGGACTTCTCACATTATCTCCTACACATAGCACCCTGGCTTTTTTGACCAAATCCAAGCACTTGAGGCTGGGAAATGAAAGTATTATTGAAGCATATCCATGAAAATCACTGCTCTGGTCAGTAACACTATAATTACAATCGGTTTTCACAAAGCAAAACTAACCATTTGACTTACTTACAATTATTCAGATGATAAATGTTCTTTGTTGCATTTCAAATGGCCAGATCTGTATAACACTTGTCTTTTGTCTTTTTAGAGTTGCCATTTCTCTAAGTGAAATGGCAATAAGCTATAATGAAATCACCAATTTCTCAGCCTTTCTCCTACAATATTTGAATTTAACCAATCCATGAGGTTTGTACTTCTGCTGCTGCATTTTATGGTGAAAATCAGCAGGTCTGGCTTCAAGCTCCTGATGCTTCTTTGTACTGTGACATGAACTGCTTCTATGTAAGGTTACATGATATTCTGCTTGCAATTGTTTATACAATGAAATACTATATGAAAATTATTTCACCTAGTTGTTTTTTAACATTTTTTCAGATCTGCACGACTACTTGACACTGGGTTGTTAAACACCTACACACAGAATAATGAGGGTCCATGCAACATTTAATCTGAGAACCTTGGGTGAATTAGAAATTGTATGAAAAAACTGTCTACTTAAACAAATCAAAGTTTGTAAAATTATAATTCACCAGAATAATGACTGAAGCTTTTTCAAATATTGAATAGACATCCATACGCATAAAGGCCACTCTTCTCCTTAAGCCTCTCTGGATACCCACTTTCATTTTTTCAGCAACCTATTGCATTTATTTGTGAGGGATTTGTGTTTTGGTAACATCACTGAGCAGCCTGACTTGGCAGCTTGCTGGTTGCCTTATGTGCAGGGCTGAATACCTTCAAATGGCATGGCCAAAACCAGACTGGCATCCCTCAAACTCTTTCTCTGCCCTAAAAGGGAGGAAACTGCAGGGAGCTTGTGCAGGAGCTGCTGGAGCTGGACGTGCCCTCAGAAGAGGCTCTGGAGACACCTTTCACTGCCAGGCATGCTTCAGCTCTTGGTACCTCTGACAACCAGGCAGTTTGGTCTTCAAGATATGATCTCCGGATCTTGAAGAATGTATTTAATCTGTTTCCTAAAATTCATAAATTTTCAGTTTATGATGAGTCAGGTTCTGAATTGTTTATCCACTCACTTAAATAGCATCCATTCACATCTTCTGTGTCATACTGGTTTAGGACTTAGGTTTTCTAGAGCTGAAAGTGGAAGGAAGATGTGAATCGCATGAGTAATTCATACATGTGACACAGAAGGCTTCTCATAACAGATCAGTTCAATCCAGCAAAATTACTTATTTTCTATTTTTTCCCTTGAGAAAAACATTAGCCTTAAAAAATTACTGTGTGCTTTTGTCACACAGGGGTGTAAGCATCTTACTGAGACATTTCCAAGTATTAAGAGGCTAAATATAATGAGCCAATAGAAGGATAGACAAGTTAGAATAGAAATGTAGCTTTTTAAAAAAATTATTTTAAAATCAGAATACATAATTACTTAAAGAAATCATTACATATAGTGTTGAATTGTCAATCTGTTCACATCTGTAATCAAGATTGGATGTCTTTTGAGAATATATGCTTCATCCAAAGCATATCAGCTAGATCAGTTATAAAGGAATGGGATGAAAGACTTTGGCCTGTGTTATAGAGGACAAGTAAGGTAATCCCAGGTTTCCTTCTGTCCCTAAAAATCCATTACCTTTTTTTTTTTTTTCATCTCCTTAGTCTATTTTTGTTCTTTGATTTTGTTTAAATAAAAAGGTGCTTATCCAAAACTCTGTGTACCAGCTGTTGCTTATAAACAATATTGCAGAAGAGAGAAATAAAATGCCCTACTTACATGTAACCTAGTAAAACTATAAACTAATCTCTCATCTCTTTTGGCTTTATGAATAGGGTTGTTTATTTGCTTCATACTGCTGACTCTTGGAATTGGTAATAAGGCAAATATATGCAATATAAATGTGTTCGTTTGTCTTATCCCCTAACTTTCACACACTTTTTCCTTTATCAACAGACTTTTGCTTGTTGTACTAAGTGACGATTATTTCTTTCCACCTGATTTCTACATGTTGCAACTTCACATAAGAGGATCCTATTCCCCTGTTGCAGGAGTGGCAGAATAGAAGTAGTATTTTGTTCTCCATCATAGCTTGCCACTGGGAAAGTCAATCCAAATTGACTCCTAACAGACTGGAAATGGGTGAATGCTCACGACAGCAGAGCTTCCATGCTGCTGATGTTTTGGTGGTCATTTTTGGGGGGTTTTTTATGTGTATTGATAAATGGGGAGTCCTAGCTTCCAGAACTAGTTTGTCCAGAAAACACTGAATTCCATTTAAAGAGAGCTCCCAACTGTCACAGAGGTCTGACAAATTGACCCAAAGCCTGAAAATGACAGAAAAAAACCCCAAAATATTGTTTTGATTTTAAGCCAGTGTGATGCTTTTTGCCACAAAACTGACATATTTCTAATCCCAAGCATAGACAATACTATATATTGTGCTCTCTCATGGGGTCCTGGTTTAAGATAATTGCTGGTTTTGCACTGGGCTGTTCTCTTCAGTGTCATTTTTACTGCAGAATGTAGTGAAAATGAGTGGAAAAACGTAATGGTTCTGTTCTCTGCAGGCAAAAAAGGTAAATTGAAGCAGTGACGAGCAAAGGGTAAATTCTTGCCCTTATACGTCCAGGCTGTTTATGGAGGAGCAAATAGAAAAGCTGAGGTATGTGGCAGGAACCAGGCCCACCCTGGCTTGGAGGGGTGTGTGCTTGAGCCTGCAGCTGGCTCCTCTGCAAAGAGCATGATGCCCTCAGAAGAGGTGGCTGCATTGTGAGGGCTGAAAAAGCCCTGTGCCACTCCTTCCAGGACAACCCCTGCAGGAGCAGGCAGGCAGCTCCTCACTGGACAGGGCAGCCACAGAAACAGCCTAACTCCAGCTTCCTAGGGGTGATGGACCGGCAGAGGCAGGGGCATGTTTGCCCAGCTGATGATTGCCTCTGCAGACACAATGGGATTTCATAAACAAGGCGCATATCCGTTAGGCTGAGCACAGCAGTGAGACATTTCCTATTCCACCCTTCGCTGAGCAGTGACATTTTTTATTTTTTTTAATCTGTTACTAAGTGGATAGCAATATAGTAAATAAATCTGAGCTTCTGACTTAAGCTGTGCTAGCCCTGCTCAATAGCCAACAGGAGCCTCAAGCACATAAACACCTGTCACTCCTCCAACAGTCCTCTTACAATGGCTAATGGTATCTTTGACCATAGAATTGCTTTTTTTTAAGGCATCTGAGCTGTTTATCCCAGGCTAAAACCACCCTAGATCTGATGAGTGCTACAGTCCATCTACACACTGCTAATCCCCTGCAGGGAAGCACTTCCACGAGTGTTAGAATGATTCCTCTCACTAACATCCAGAACCAGTGACTAAGGTGGTTTTAGGGAACTTTACAATGCTATCTCCCTGGGATACAGCAGGGACAGCCTGTGCAGGATGAATCAACGCCATACGTCAAGCACTATTTGTATATGTTTCAGTGTATCCAGGCAGAGTTTTTTAACTTTCCATCCTAGAGCCCGAGCAGTACTTTCCTGAATGTCAGCCAGGAAAATTTTGTAGATTTGGCAGCAGGACTGTGGGAAGCCTGATTGAAGACCAGCCCAGAGTGCTGGAGCAGAGGCTTTATATAAAGCGAGAGAATCCAAACACCTTCCTTTGTTTCGCGCTACAAATGAATACAAATGGAGCCCTGAGATTGCAATCAAGCCCTATTGTATAAGCACAGGCCTTTCCATTACTCCATTACAGCTTTTTGGCATGTAGAACTTCATTATTTTTCAGCTGGAAAACTAATTAAAGTGAATTCTTTTTTATTTATCAGAGTGTTAATGCTTCAGTTCTTGAGTCCTCCCCTGGCTTCCAGCCATTTAATTTTGGTCCCCAGGGCAAAGCCTGACAAATTAAGATAAAGCCATTACTTAATGTTCCCCTCCTGAGAGAAAATAAGAAGTATTTCCTGTTCTTATTAATTGCATGAAGTCAATTTCCATGATAAAATTTCAGCATGATCAGAGCCTCTGCACCCAACATCTCACTCCTGTATACTGCACTCAGCTGCAGGCAAGGATTGCCGCTGGACTCCAGCTGGGCTTTCCACAGTGCCCAGAAAGTGACAGGATAAAAGGAGGGTTTGCTCAGGTGTCTGGCTTTTGACAGTTTGACATACAGGAGAGGGGAGTCACCCTCTCCAGTACCTTTAAGGTATTTGCTTGGAGGATACTGTGCTTTACCTCCTAGGAGAAGCCGTTCCCGAGATCCCGGTCATGCCAAGCAGGTTAGTCAGAGCTGTGGTACGGGCGCTGCCCAGGTCAAGTGTATTCAAAACAGCCAAAATCTGCTTTCCGTTTTCCCCTTCCCCCACCCCCCCAACATGTAGATCACAAAAGTTCACACATTTGTCAAGCAGTGTGTTGATTTAACTCATACCATTTCTCCATCCTCCCCAGCTGCAGAGCCTGGTGCAATAGGTAACAAACAGCCCTTCCCATGGCAACAAGATTTAATGCCCTCGCATTAAGGGGAATGGGAGGACTCCAGCAAGCCAAGCAGCCCGCCGAGCCACAGCTTGGGAAAGCAGCTGCCAGAATGATGCAAAAAGTTTAGAGGGGAAGCAGCCAAACAGAGAGGAAAACACAGTGACATGTCTGCAGTTGTGAGGGGACAGACAGCAGCATGGCTGTGTTTCCCTTCCCATTTGATGTCCCTGTGGCTCTTGGGCACCAGAGCTCTGCCTAGCACTGCTTTGCTCATCGATGCTCTCTTTAGAACATTCTTGCATTTAAACGAAGCTGACAGCAGAAACTGGCTCAATAGCAGAAACCCAGCTCAATAGCAGAAACCCAGCTCAATAGCAGAAACCCAGCTCAATAGCAGAAGTTCACCCAAATATTTTCCTAAAGCCAGCTTGTTTAGGGAAAGGCTTGGCTAAACAAGGAGACAGCAAGCTGAGTGCTGTTGAACTCTGTTATCTAAGACTTGTTGCCATGTTTGGGGCTGAAAACAGATATTGCACAATGTCTGCATACTCCCTGGCAGCAGCACACAGCTGGCACACCAACCCAGGCTTTACCAGTGCCCCAGGGGGAAGAATTTGCTCTGTGACCCTCTCCAGGCTTGGGACACCCTGCTTCACAGGCCACGCTGGTGCAAGCCCTTCCTAGGAGCCAGGAGCAGCTTGCACAAGCCCCACCACACCTCTGCTTGTGCCAACATGTGTCAGGGCCCTGCAGCACTGGGCTGTGCTGTTCAGTCTCCTCTTCCTCCTCCCTGCCTCTGAGTCAGAGCAAGCTCCTTCTTCCTGGCAGGGGCTAAGTACCATCCCACCACTGATGCCCAGAGAGGGCAGGAAAACACAGCCCTGAGGTACCCCCAGACAGGGCCACTCCAGGGCTGTGTTT